>OU892288.1:13702575-13909491 GCA_917834065.1 Ceutorhynchus assimilis
TAGATCTAGAAGAATTACTAAAATCTGGAGACTTAAAAAAAAAAATGGTTAGTATTGGAAAATATTTTTTATAAATAGACATTTTATTTTGCAGGTCAATAGAATGCTCCAAGTTTCTGGCAAATCAGAAACTGATTTTATACGAAGAGCACTAGCTGCCACATTCACTAACCAAGTTGCATCTTCTTGTTCATGGACGGGCCAGAAAAATAATTTCAGAATTAAAGATTGTGTTGTGATGTTAGTGTTAAAAGGTACAATTTCATTTTTTAATTTTTTAAGTTGAATTTTTTGATCTACAAATTTGAGTAAACTTTTTTTAGACATTGACATTTAAAAAAAATCTTAAATAAAAATTACTTTGTCTTAGGCCCAGTTGTACAATCTTAGTTCAAAACAGAGTTCGGCTGAACTCGACTGGTACTTGAACTTTCCCATTGGAAATGCATTGCTGACAAAATTGATAGAATTTGATTGCTGACAGCAATGTATTTTAAATGGGAAAGCTCAAGTACCAGTAAGGTTCAGTTGAACTTTATTTTGAACCGAGATTGTACAACTGGGCCTCAATGATTTGTTGTATCGAAAAAGAATTTTCTTGTATATTTCCAGGAGCAGTTCAGAAGACATTCAAAATTACTGATAAGCAGTTTGAGGTGACGGCCATGGATTGGTTCCGTCACGCTAATCAAAGGTTGAAACGCGAGGCTTAGTGATTTTGAAAATACATTTTTTTGAGTTTTTGAAATAAGATTTTTATTTTTTATTATGGTTGGCTATTTTAAAGTTTTTGAAATTATTATTTTTTTTTATTATTGTTGGCTATTTTGAAAGTTTTTGAAATTATGTTTTTATTTTTTATTATTGTTGGCTATTTTGAAGTTTTTGAAATGTTTTTATTTTTTATTCTGGTCGGCTATGATTCCAAAAAAACTTCATTAAATTTTTTGATAAAAAATGTGAGTTTTATTATTGATTTTAGATAAGTATTTTTATATCATAATAGTTCAGTTCACAGGTAAAAACAAAAGGCTGATACTTAGTAACTAGTTCTATAATTATTATATTAATCAACAAAAAAAAAAATTAAGGTGTTACAAGTCCTTTGTATAAACACATTTTAAAAATCTTATAATTTTATAACATATTCTTTTATGTCACTCACTAAAACAAGTTTTATTGTCGTTATGTTTGATGCCAGTTAACAAGAAGTTCTTATGAAAAGAATTAACGATCAAAAATACCGACAGTAAAACTTGTTTTATGTAATAGCTGCCATTAAAATGTAAAACAATATTAATTTCAGTCTTGACAACACAGACATAAATGTTATATTTAACAATGCAGAATTGTTTTTGCTTCTTCTAGATAACATAGATGCTACGTTAGCTGCGTTAAAATGTGCTACATTCGAAACGTTTCAATAATGTCACTTAATAACAAAATAGTTACGTTAAATTGTTTCGATTTCATAAAGGCCAGATTACGTTCTTGAGATGATTTTTTAACGTAACAAAAACGTTATCTCTCTAACGTAACAGCGATTTTGTTGAGCTGCGGGACTTATAACGACTATGTGATGCAACTAGAACGAAAATAAATCAAATTATTTAACGTAACATTGTAACGAGAGAACATTTATTTAACGAAACATGGATGTTTTTTTGTTTAGTGGGTTTATACCAATGATGTACTTTTGACACCAGAGATAAAAGAAAATCACGATATTTCCGAAATTACTTTCGACGTCGATGTTGCGAAAGCTGAAACTGTACTTGATAATTCCAATATTTCTGAAATTAGTAAAAGCAATAATAAGTCATCACCCAAAAATCGGAATTGTCCTGATATAACCCCTGAACAATTTGATATTCCGAAAGAGTTTTTGAATATTTCAACCCCCGATATTGAAGCTCCACTTTTACCAGAAAATAACAAGATTCACCGCTACAAAAATAAACCATACTATTCGTAATTGTATTTTTTTTGAGGGCTCATTTTCAATACCGTCTAGCGTTTTTTCCTACATTTAAAATAATGGCAAGCTCAATACAAAATATTACCCTTTTTATTTAAGGTCCCAGATTTTCAAGTATGATAACACATGCAATATTGTATTCAAATATGTAAAATATTTAGAGAAGGGTAAGAAAATTAGGATTTTTGGCACATGCAAACAAAACAATTACCTATCAATGTAAAAAATTTAAAATTCTTATGGACAGTTCAACGCTGCTGGTTGAAATTTACTCATCCTCAAAAAATTTCAGCCATCCCGACAAAGTCACAGGCGAGGTACGAGGAATAAAACGTTTGCTTCTAAAAAAAAGCTTTCAACAAAAAAGCCCATGGAATTAAAAAAACATTTTCTTTTGTAACAAAATAAGCTAATTTCAAATATCGGGAAAAATCTGCAAAATATAAAATCAGACAGAACAATGCGAAAGCTGAAATCAGAGGTGCTGTCTCGACTGGATCGGCGTAAAGACGATTAGGATGACTTAGAAGAAATGCAAAAAGATCACCCAGAATATATGAAAGAACTTTGCCTTCCTTTCAATCTAAAAATGTACAGCAGAGAACAATTGCAAGTTTTGAAAAAAGAGTGCCAATCAGCCTTACCAACAGTGTATTTTGATGCGACAGGCAGTGTGGTTAGAAAACTCAGTAGTAATAATAAAAGAATTTATTATTACGCTGGAGTTATTCAGCTTACTCAAGCTAAAAGAATATTTCCAATATTTCAAATGGTCTCTGCTGTTCATGATTCCAACACGATTTTTAAATTTTTAAATGATTTCATAATAATACTTTTGCGAAAAAAAAACAATAATTGTTGAGACTCAGCATGTAACGGTTATTGTCAGTGAATAACAAACCGCTCATAATAATGCTCAACTATGCTCAGAAGTTTTTTAGCTTAGGGTGTTCCTCAGTGTGGTACAGCTTGAATAAGGGCGCCACTAGTTTGAATTAAAATGAGCAATTCAGTGAATAGCCAAACTAGAAGCTATTCATAAAAATCATAAAAAAATGTAAAATAAGAAAACAAAAGAGTTACACTGTAAGTTGAAAGTTAGAGAGAAAAACTGCAACAATAAATTCAACTCAAAATTTGACCTTAACTTTCAAGAAAACGTCCTTGGTACTAATTAAATAAATTGTTTATTTCCAAAATATTAACAATTGACATGATGGCGAAAGCCCAAAAATAATAATATTAATAAATGAATAAATTTCTTCACGTACCGAATGAAGAAGGTATGTAGAAACCAATCTTCGAAATAAATCATATACATATAACCTGATAATAAAATAATAAACCAAATTGGAGGGACAGCTCTACCTGTTGTACCCTTTAAACTTAAAATTAAAAATTAAGTACATCTAACAAAATTAGATTTTGTCCCAAACTTCGTAATAGGTACCTACATATTTACATTAAGACAATAAATTTCAAACTGGTATTAAAGATAAATAACACCATTTAAGGTAAGAAAAATCGGTAATAATTATTAATCAATTCAATCAACACAATTAATTAATTCGGTTGATAATTCTGAAATCAGTCGTTTAAAAATGTTTTTCAGAAACGATAAAAGTAAATTAATTATCATAATTGAACGGTAATTAATTCGACATAAGGTAAGAAACATATAGGAAAAGAAAGCATGTGTAAAAAGTTACCAGGATCCAGCCCTGTGCAAGCCTGGAAATATCCGACGTTTTCACATGTCAGGCGATTCCGCAGCCTCTGGCAGAAGGCAAAAAGGAGCTTCATCAGCCAGCAACAAAGGTACAACATAGGGCTTACAAAATGGCCTCGTTTCCTGAGCTAGGACAAAAAGGCTAGGACCAGGTTTCTAGGTTAGAGCATGGCCCGACTAGAACGCCCTGTTTCCAGCTCCAAGTGAGTTTCCAACTCCACGAAACAGCCTTTATGGCAGGCGGAATCCACACATGAAAACAACAATAAAATCGGCAATCGACTAACTTTTTCAAAGATAACACATGGTCGACAATGCTAGACCAATCTGGTACTTCTTTTCCGAAACACTTTTACTTTTCGATCACATTTCTGTGTAATGCCCTTGGATTTTTGTTTCACAAATGGCAGTCAATAATCGATGATCACAGGACGCCGGATCAGGAAGAAGGACTTTTCCTTTTTCCCTCCTCAATTTATAACCCCCTTGACATTTCCAAAAAGGCCAAATGTTGACCTGTCAACTGTCAAACTCATCAAAAACAGAGATACTGCGTACGAGGATTTTTAAGAGCAACGAAGTACTCCATCGGGTTAATCAAAGAAGCACAAAAGAAAGCGCCTACGGCCTTTTCGAGGTTACCGATTTAATAACTAGCTGAACCAGTAATAGATGGCGCCAGATGGACTGAATAGTTAATTGAAATGATGAACATTAATTAAACAAATGTATAAGTAACATTAGCAATGTTACACTGCCCTCCTTCAAAAAAAGAAAAAAAATATAAGTATATATTTTTTTTTTACAAGGAATACAAATACCGACAACGAAAACAAGGAAAAGAAGGAAATAATAAAAGGAAAAGATAAATTATAGAATTATATGGTAAATTTTTATCAAGAATTTCTTTAGCCTGATAACTGACGCGTATCATCCGTCTTTATAAAAGAAAGTCATGATTGGTAGGTCACAATTGGGGGAAAAGCTCGAATTGGTAAGTCAGAAGTAAGGTAGGGGTCTGCTAAAGAACTTGACATGAATGAAACCAAAAATTATTAATAAAAGAAATAATAGTATAAAAAAAGGAAGGAAACCATGAAGGATCGACTGTCTATTTTGCTTAGCTGTCCTGTGAACTAAAACTAAAGGAAAAGTAAGAAGGGACGGCACAGAAAAGAGAAACTGTCAGGAAAGACCGTGAAAAGATTTAAACGCCAATTTATACCTCCACGGTATTTCGTTCTGAGCAGAGTTCCCGGAGAGGAAGTAAGAGAGACCTTTCATCCCTTGCATATGAACGGGGATCAGCCGCCATATACAAGTTATCCGTAAAAAGGCCCAATCAAGAGTGGATAGAAAAAAAAATCAGTGTGCGGACGAACACACCTAGATATGAAATTATCCCAATTAACCGCCATTCTCAAAGAACCACCCGACTCTAACTCCTGCTACCAAGCCTGTGTCAATAAGGTGGTACACAGCAGCCTGTCCAATTGATTTCCCCCAACGGACAAGGAAAATCACTTAAACAGAACTTGAGGCTGCTCGTATAAGAGAACATTCAGGATAACCCCATAACGGAGCGGGCGCGCGGTAAATCAATAAATCAATGTATGTTTTGTATTTCTCTACTGAAGGAAATTTCCTTACTAAAAAAATAGCACTCACTCCTTTCACCCTCTCAATCATCCTTCACACAACAGGCAGTAATAGCAAAAAGGCAGTCCACACAACATGGTCAAGGAGGGAAATAGAGAAAAAAAAAAAAAAATAAAGGTTAGAACAAAGGTAGTCAAAGACAAGGTACCTGCAAAAGGAGACGTGATAAGTCTGCAAGTAGTCTTTCCCTTTCTAGAGACACGGTTAAGGTAAATTCTTTCGGTAGGCGTCACTTATCAAGCAACAAGGTAATAATAAATTTTCGAAAGAAAACACGGTAAATATCGTTTTGTGTCAAACGACAAGGTAAAAATTAATTTTCCTCTGAATCTCGGAAAGTATTGCTCTTTTTAAGAACAACGATAAATTCTCCAAAGGAGGCACGGTAAAAAAAAAAACATACTACTTCACTGCAAGGATAATAATAGCTAACCATTATTCGCAATTAAGAACAAAATTAAAACAGTAGTAGTTCAAAGCATAGTAAAAATAACAAGAGTTAATTCAAGGATAAATGTGAATTAGAGCCAAGGTAAGGTTTCAAATCCTTGATATGCCAGTTTCCTACATTCTTTCCAGAGGAATCAACTAAAACATATACAACTCGGGAAATACGCTTCTTGACGGTACACAGAATATACTTGGAAGCCAGCTTTGCTGAAAACTTTTTCGAGGCATCGGAAAGCACTTTGTTACGGTTCCAGACCTTATCACCAACTTTGAAAACTGCATCTCGTCTTCTGAGATTATATATATTTATGGACATTTCTCTGATTAGCGGAGTGTAATTTTTTCCGTACCTCGGAGAAAATAGAAGACAAATTCTTAATGTCTTTTGTATACGCGTCAGGATCGCCAGGAGAAATTACGACGTCTTCAGAAGTAGGAACTTCGCCGTAATAGCGTCCAGAAATAGGAACATGACGAGAAAAGTTCAGAAAGGCTGGGGTATATCCTGTTACTTCATGTTTAGCGGTATTCAAAGCATGTTGCATCTTTGGTAGTTCCTTGTCCCAATGTTGATGGTGATCTTTGACATAGCAACGTATGGCTGTGCCTATTGTTGAACGCTCAATAAAATTAACCTGAGGTGAGTAGAAAGCAGTATACCAAACCTTTTGAACCTGATAGGTAGCAGCTAAATCTTTAAATACGTTAGCCACAAAATTTGAACCATTGTCACAAATAATGAACTGAGGAACACCAAACTTTAAAAACACGTCATTCTCGAGAAACTTAACGATGCAACTTGCAGTAGCAACACGTAAGGGATGCATAAGACAGTATTTTGTGAGCCAATCACAAACTACAAGAAGATAACAATTGTTTTTGGACGATCTCGGAAATGGTCCCATTAAATCAACAGCTATAGTTTGCCAAGGGAATTGCACGGAATTTTCGCCACCCATTAAACCAAGAGGGGGACGATTAGAAACTTTCTGGCTACTACAGATATAGCAAGTTCGTACATAAGATAAAACATGCTTGCGCATTCTGGGCCAATAGTAATTTTCTTGAACTGAACTACTGTTGCTAGAGTTTTGAAGAAACCTAAGTGAGCGGCAGTAGAAGGATTGTGACAGTCATCGATAATTTGTTTTTGAAGATAGTCAGGGACCCGTATTTTCCATTCTCTAGTATTTGATTTCACGGGAGCATAAGATATGACTAGCTTATAAACGACATCATTTTCCACCTTGAACTGAGGGTAACTGTCGGGAGATTGAAGAACTTTTTGTTTTAAGGAAAGATACCAATTGTCCAGCTTTTCAGGGATAATATCGATAAGGAAAATATCTGGAAAACTTTCAGGAATACGAGATAAGGCATCTGGAACAATATTATTGGTATCTGTGCGATAGATCAAGTCGAAAGTATGAGTCCTGAGCTTAATAGCCCAACGAGCAAGTTTACCCGTAGGATTTTTAAGATTGTTTAACCATAATAAAGCTTGACAATCGGTAACAACAGTGAATTTTACACCTTCGATATAGCCTCGGAAACGGTCAATATTGAATAATAGAGCCAAGCATTCTTTTTGAGTAGCACTCAGGTTTCTCTCAGTCTTCGTTAAGATCCTCTAGCGTAAGCTATGACTCTCTCGACACCATCGTTAACCTGAGTGAGTACTCCTCCAAGTCCGACATCACTGGCATCGGCAGGCGCGGCTCGTGAGTTTTTCTACAGGTGGGTCAAATTTAGAGGAATAGCGCCGTTTTTCGAAAGTCAATCTACCACTAGAAATTGAAGAAATGATTTCCTGAACAAGTGAACCCATTTTTGTGAAGCGATTAAAGACTGAGATTACACAAAAAATTAAATCTAAACGATAATCGAAATCAAAACAAAAACAATCGAGTGCACAATGACAATTCAGTAATTGTTCTATGAAAAATAAATCTGGACACCTCAACACTCTAGGCTTTTTGTTTTTCATTTCTTTAATAGCAGAGCAGAGCTTAAAGAAGAAAGGGAACAGACACGAAACATAAAAACTGCAGTATCACCTATAAGAGTTATTCAAGAAGAAGTTAAAAAACACTGTAGCTTCTTGAAAAACGGTAGGGCACCAGGCCCAGGAGAAATATATGGAGAACTGATAAAGTATGGGACCAATAAACACTACAAACATTTAACAAAACTATCTCAAACATTCATAGATAAACATGAAGTACCGGAAGAGTGGAAAATAAGCAATTTAACAACGATATATAAAAAAGGAGATAGAAACAAATGCGAGAACCACCGAGGAATTGCAGTAACAAACACACTGAGCAGAGTGTATGGAAAACTCATAAAAGCCAGAATAGAGAACGAGTTCAAAGATAGTGAGGCAGAACAGGCCGGTTTTAGATACCAGGAAGATCAACTGTAAACCATTTATTTAGTTTGACCCAGGTAATAGAAAAGAAACTAGCGTATAACCAAGAACTCCATTTACTCTTTGTAAATCTAAAAAAAAGCATATGACAATGTTCCGCTGAAAAAGCTTTGGGAAGCACTGGAAAAAACGAATATCAATCAACTAATAAAGGCAGTAAAAACCCCTGTCTGATGCAAAGACCAAGATTAAACAGGGAAACATGATCAGTAAAGGCTTTATAGCAACTAAAGGACTTAAACAGGAATGTTGCACATCACCAACGCTTTTTTAAATATACTTAGAGCAAGCGCTTAAGGGGTGGAAAAACAAATGCAGACACATGGGAATACCGCTCAATGAATACAATTTATATACTTTAAGCTTTGCAGATGATCAAGTAGTAATTGCACAGGACTACGATGACCTAGAGTACATGACACGAAAACTGATAGAGGAATACAAGAAATGGGGGTTGGAAGAAAATCTAACTAAAACAGAATATATGACTATAGGAGGTGAACAGCAAACTCGGAAATTGAATAACGGACAAGAAATAAAACAATGTACTGAATATAAATATTTGGGCATGAAAATCTCACATGAGGGAACCATAGACGAAGCAATTAAAGACCAGAATATACAGGGACGCAAGGCAATATCCCTACTAAATGGTGTACTGTGGGGCCAAAATATCAACAAAAGTAACAAAACTAGAATATACAACACCATAGTCGAAATCATAGTCACATATAGCTCAGAAGTCTGGCCACTAAAGAACAGAACCGCAAAATGCTGGAAGCAACTGAAATGGACTTTTGGAGGAGATCCGCAGGCAGGTCAAAGATGGAAAGGATAACAAATCTGAGAATAAGAGAGATTATGGACGTAAAACACACAATAGTAGATGATATAAAGGACAAACAGCTAATTTGGTTCGGACATGTACAAAGAATGGCAGATACAAGGATACCCAAGCAAATTATTGAGTGGAAGCCAGGGGAAAGAAGAAGACTCGGCAGACCGAGAAGGAGCTGGAGAAGTGGAGTAGACGAAGAAATGAGAGACAGAGGCTTAGAAGGAGGATGCCTGGATTGACAGAGATGGTTGGAGATCGGGAATCGGAAGACGTAGAACGTTATAAACCGATATATTTCTTTAATAAACGCGATTGAAAAAAGATAATAAAATCGTCTAATTCTGAGCGCTCCGGTTCCATTGCTATAAATACCTATATCGATCGATCGACGATCTGGCGCCGCTGCCGGCCGTCAACGTGATGGAACATATGGGAGCAAATGTGCCTTTTTATCTTACACAGTTATGCCCGTTTCAGTTCAGTGCGCAAAATAATTCGATTTCTGTATTCTGTTGAGCGTATTGTTGGTTGATTTAAAACTCAATATTCAAGATGTTTAATTGAAAATTTATTGTTTGATTTTTTAGTGGGTCATTGACCAAATGACCTTATAGAGTCGCGCCTGGTGAAAGGTAACGAAAAATCTGGCTGACATAAGACAGGTGTAGAAACAAGGGCTGATGTTTGATCTGAAGAAAAGCCACTTCAGCTTCAAGAGTCCACTTTATCGCTTCGTTCTTCTTTTTGCCTTTTAAGAGATCGTGAATAGGAGACATGACTAAAGAATAATCCTTTAGAAACCTACGGTACCAACCACATAAACCAGAAAATCTTTTAATTTGAGTCGCCGTCGTGGGCCTAGGGTAATTAATCATGGCTGAAATCTTCTCTGGGTCTGTCCTCAAACCATCTGAACCGACAATATAACCAAGAAATTTAAGGGAAGTTTTGAAGAACTCACATTTATCGACATTGATGGTGAGATTCGCATCTTTCAATATCCTCTTGACTTCAGATAACAAATTGACATATGATGACAATGTTATCCAGGCAACATAATATGTTTGGTTTGAAACGAGGGCCAAATAGACTGTCTACAAGTCATTGTTGTATTTGTCATAATTGAATGGTAATTAAATTGACATAAGGTAAGAAACATATATGAAAAGAAAGCATGTATAAAAAGATACCAGGATCCAACCCTGCGCAAGCCTGGAAAAATTCGACGTTTTCACATGTCAGGCGATTCCGCAGCCTCTGGCAGAAAGCAAAAAGGAGCTCCATCAGCAACCAACAAAGGTACAGCATAGGGCTTACAAAATGGATTCGTTTCCTGAGCTAGGACAAAAAGGCTAGGACCAGGTTTCTAGGTTAGAGCATGGCCCGACTAGAACACAATAGCCGCTTTCAAGCTGACATTGTGTTCGTGCTTCAAGCAGGGTGCAGCACAGTGTTCTGTGTTTGAAACGTAAAAGTTAGCAGCTCTCAAAGTGCAGTACTGTTGTGTTCGCCGAAATTAAATAATCAAAGGTTGAAGGCTGTGTGCACGCTTGGAAATGAGGAGGAATGAAAGTTGTGTATTTTCGTGCAAAATATTTAATTTTTCAAAATCAGTGCAGAGCGCTTTCGGCCTTAGGCCATCATCAGTGCTACCTGGAAGTAAAAGGGAGACCTTAACTTTATAAAATAATGCTAAAAAAGGAAAGATTGAGAATGGGGTCTAGCCTACTTACTTCGTCAGGTAATCAGTGCAGAAAATTCAATAAAATCGGGACGACACATTGGACAAGTACGTACGTAACAACAACACTTTAAAATTAGAATCTTATATCACATTTTTTATATAAAGGAACTGAGCTGTAAAAATTCTCTCACAATACTGGCTTTAGGGTCCAATCTGCTGAACTTTAAAAATTTGGTCAGTTGTGCCTTACTTCATCGTAGTCTCTGAAAGTATAATCTTGTGTTAAATCCCAAATTTAGGATTTTTAGAATTTTAATTTTAAAACGTGTCGTTCGGAAACCAGAACCCATCGAATGAAGATGACTTTCAAATTTTTAAATGACATGAAGAATATCAAAGACAGCTGACACCTCGAGACAGACAAACGTCCAAAGCGAACCCAGGTTAGGTTGTAAATCAAATGGAATAAGACGGAAGAAAAGAAGAGACATTGAGGGAAAACAACATGGCCGTCGAGTCCACACAACGATGGTCAGGAGGAACAATTTAGAGGCGTCTATGCAAGGGGATGTATGATCTATTCAGATTTACCTGAGTGTTAAGACATAGTTCATTGTTGCGCAACTCTTTACTGATCTCAATATCTTCCATGAAATCTAAACGATTGAAATTTTTAGAAGAAATGTTGTGTAGTATTTTTGAATTAGAATGGGGGCTGAAGTTATGTTTAGTAGTTCTCAGGTGTTCGCCAAATGCTGAAGATTGCTTTGTGATATGCTCTTGTATACGAGTCTTTAGAGGTCTACAAGTGCGGCCTATGTAGGTTTTTTGACAATTGTTGCAATCTAGCTTATAGATGCCACTTTTTGAGAGATGATCTATTTTATCTTTAGTATTGACCAAGTATGTTGCTAAGCTATTGCAAGTTTTATAGGATATTTGAATATTCTCGACATTTTGGCGAACAGCTGCTGATATTTTGGAATTGGTAGATGCATCTAAGAAAGGCAAAGCTATGTATTTGGTAGAAGGGAGGTTAGTGACTGGGTAAATTTCTTTCCTCAGACGGTTATATTTAGTTTTCATAATAAGTTTGTCGATCATCTTGGGGTCGTAAGAATTGTTTTGTGCAATTTGTTTGAGTATTTTAACTTCAAGATAATAGTCCTCCTTTGATAAGGGTGTATTAAGAAGTCTATGTATATAGCAATGAAAGGCTGCCAATTTATGTTGTTGGGGGTGGTTGGAAGAGTTGGGAATTGCATGATCTGTTTGTGTGGGTTTCCTATATATTGAGAACTGCAAATCGTTGGAAAGATTCCTTGAAATGGTGAGGTCAAGGAAGTTAATTTTGTTATTGTTTTCAATTTCTAGGGTGAATTTGATGTTAGGATGTATCAAGTTGATCTTCTGCAGCAAGAGGTCAGCTCGATGAGCATCGCCATTGAGAAAGCAGAGGCAATCATCCACATATCTATACCAGTGAATTATTTCTGTATTTTCAACAGTGATTATATGGTTATTTTCCAAAAAGTCCATGAAAATATCAGCTAGGAAAGGAGAAAGGCAGCTACCCATTGTTAGCCCATCAGGTTGTTGGAAATAAGTATTGTTAAAAGAAAAATAATTCTGGGAGAGACAGTGGTGCAAGAGTGACAAAATGTTGATAACCTTCTCTTCCTCTAATCCTCTGGATCTAAGGAGATCCCCTACTATGTTGGTAGCTTCAAACTTAGGTACGGTTGTGAACAAATTTGTTACGTCAAACGAAACAATTAAATAGTTGTTTGGCAATGAAATATTTTGAAGTTTACGGGTTAAATCCAAAGAGTTGTTTACACCGAATGTAGGTGTGAATGCAGTGAAATCCTTGATGAGTTTGAGTATAAAAGAAGATAGGACTGAGATAGGGGTGTTTGTGAAGCTAACCACCGGTCTGATGGGGACGTCGACTTTGTGGATCTTGGGAAGGCCATACAACCTTGGGACCACTGGATTGCTAGAAAGAAGTACTTTGGGAGCTTGATTTTGTTCAAGGAAGTTGCTGAAATGTTTAAGAATTCTGTTTGTTCTCCTGACGAAACCGTTGTGTGGATTCGACGACAATCTCTGAAAATTATTTGATTGTAAGAAAGTCTCAACCTTAGAAATATATTCAAGTTTGTCAAGAATTACAAGACAACAGCCTTTATCAGCTTTGGTTATAATTAAATTTTGTTCATTAATCTTAATTCTGAGTTTTTTGAGGGTCCTAAGCGAGAACGTTGAGATAGAAAGGTTGTA
This sequence comes from Ceutorhynchus assimilis, assembly GCA_917834065.1. Lineage (NCBI taxonomy): Eukaryota > Metazoa > Arthropoda > Insecta > Coleoptera > Curculionidae > Ceutorhynchus > Ceutorhynchus assimilis. The sequence continues at coordinate 13,715,628 of OU892288.1, forward strand.
TTTAGTGATGTTTTTCTTTGTGTTGTATAAAACATTGTGTATGTCATTCCTTAGTGTTTTTTTGATGTTGTAATCATTCGAGATTTGTTCGATAATGACGTCCAATTCTACAGCATATTTAAGGATATCAATATCAGAAAGAGGTGTGCGTACACAATATTTTAGACCCAAATTAAGAAGTTCCAACTCGTCGTCTTCAAAGACAGTGTTTGAAAGGTTCATGACTCTGTCATGGAATTTGAAATTGGAGAATTTGTGAGCTTGTTTTTGTCTGTTCTTATTATTGGCAATCCTTGACTTAATGAGGTTGTCCAACTTTGACCTGAGTTTGATGAACTTGGCCCGTCTCGATGCGCCAACCTCATCGGAAATGTCATTGATTATATTGTTGACAAATTCAACCCCAAGGGCCAGAGAGAGGTTATCATAGATTTTTTTAAGTTCACAGTTAAAGACGTCAAGTTTAGCGTAATGCTTACAAATTTCAGACCTAATAATCCTTAATTCTAATTCAGTTTTAAACCTGTAAGGAACGTTTTTTGAAGTTTTGGCTCGAGCGAAGACTGGGACGACATTCTCCCTGAGGCAGTTGTTCAAGAACCAAATATCCAAATGTGTAGAGGACCTCTTCAGTGAAATTCTTCTGTACTTCTCAGCCAAATCTGCCATACTGCAGTATATAATCAAAGGTTGAAGGCTGTGTGCACGCTTGGAAATGAGGAGGAATGAAAGTTGTGTATTTTCGTGCAAAATATTTAATTTTTCAAAATCAGTGCAGAGCGCTTTCGGCCTTAGGCCATCATCAGTGCTACCTGGAAGTAAAAGGGAGACCTTAACTTTATAAAATAATGCTAAAAAAGGAAAGATTGAGAATGGGGTCTAGCCTACTTACTTCGTCAGGTAATCAGTGCAGAAAATTCAATAAAATCGGGACGACACATTGGACAAGTACGTACGTAACAACAACACTTTAAAATTAGAATCTTATATCACATTTTTTATATAAAGGAACTGAGCTGTAAAAATTCTCTCACAATACTGGCTTTAGGGTCCAATCTGCTGAACTTTAAAAATTTGGTCAGTTGTGCCTTACTTCATCGTAGTCTCTGAAAGTATAATCTTGTGTTAAATCCCAAATTTAGGATTTTTAGAATTTTAATTTTAAAACGTGTCGTTCGGAAACCAGAACCCATCGAATGAAGATGACTTTCAAATTTTTAAATGACATGAAGAATATCAAAGACAGCTGACACCTCGAGACAGACAAACGTCCAAAGCGAACCCAGGTTAGGTTGTAAATCAAATGGAATAAGACGGAAGAAAAGAAGAGACATTGAGGGAAAACAACATGGCCGTCGAGTCCACACAACGATGGTCAGGAGGAACAATTTAGAGGCGTCTATGCAAGGGGATGTATGATCTATTCAGATTTACCTGAGTGTTAAGACATAGTTCATTGTTGCGCAACTCTTTACTGATCTCAATATCTTCCATGAAATCTAAACGATTGAAATTTTTAGAAGAAATGTTGTGTAGTATTTTTGAATTAGAATGGGGGCTGAAGTTATGTTTAGTAGTTCTCAGGTGTTCGCCAAATGCTGAAGATTGCTTTGTGATATGCTCTTGTATACGAGTCTTTAGAGGTCTACAAGTGCGGCCTATGTAGGTTTTTTGACAATTGTTGCAATCTAGCTTATAGATGCCACTTTTTGAGAGATGATCTATTTTATCTTTAGTATTGACCAAGTATGTTGCTAAGCTATTGCAAGTTTTATAGGATATTTGAATATTCTCGACATTTTGGCGAACAGCTGCTGATATTTTGGAATTGGTAGATGCATCTAAGAAAGGCAAAGCTATGTATTTGGTAGAAGGGAGGTTAGTGACTGGGTAAATTTCTTTCCTCAGACGGTTATATTTAGTTTTCATAATAAGTTTGTCGATCATCTTGGGGTCGTAAGAATTGTTTTGTGCAATTTGTTTGAGTATTTTAACTTCAAGATAATAGTCCTCCTTTGATAAGGGTGTATTAAGAAGTCTATGTATATAGCAATGAAAGGCTGCCAATTTATGTTGTTGGGGGTGGTTGGAAGAGTTGGGAATTGCATGATCTGTTTGTGTGGGTTTCCTATATATTGAGAACTGCAAATCGTTGGAAAGATTCCTTGAAATGGTGAGGTCAAGGAAGTTAATTTTGTTATTGTTTTCAATTTCTAGGGTGAATTTGATGTTAGGATGTATCAAGTTGATCTTCTGCAGCAAGAGGTCAGCTCGATGAGCATCGCCATTGAGAAAGCAGAGGCAATCATCCACATATCTATACCAGTGAATTATTTCTGTATTTTCAACAGTGATTATATGGTTATTTTCCAAAAAGTCCATGAAAATATCAGCTAGGAAAGGAGAAAGGCAAAAAAACTCAGAATTAAGATTAATGAACAAAATTTAATTATAACCAAAGCTGATAAAGGCTGTTGTCTTGTAATTCTTGACAAACTTGAATATATTTCTAAGGTTGAGACTTTCTTACAATCAAATAATTTTCAGAGATTGTCGTCGAATCCACACAACGGTTTCGTCAGGAGAACAAACAGAATTCTTAAACATTTCAGCAACTTCCTTGAACAAAATCAAGCTCCCAAAGTACTTCTTTCTAGCAATCCAGTGGTCCCAAGGTTGTATGGCCTTCCCAAGATCCACAAAGTCGACGTCCCCATCAGACCGGTGGTTAGCTTCACAAACACCCCTATCTCAGTCCTATCTTCTTTTATACTCAAACTCATCAAGGATTTCACTGCATTCACACCTACATTCGGTGTAAACAACTCTTTGGATTTAACCCGTAAACTTCAAAATATTTCATTGCCAAACAACTATTTAATTGTTTCGTTTGACGTAACAAATTTGTTCACAACCGTACCTAAGTTTGAAGCTACCAACATAGTAGGGGATCTCCTTAGATCCAGAGGATTAGAGGAAGAGAAGGTTATCAACATTTTGTCACTCTTGCACCACTGTCTCTCCCAGAATTATTTTTCTTTTAACAATACTTATTTCCAACAACCTGATGGGCTAACAATGGGTAGCTGCCTTTCTCCTTTCCTAGCTGATATTTTCATGGACTTTTTGGAAAATAACCATATAATCACTGTTGAAAATACAGAAATAATTCACTGGTATAGATATGTGGATGATTGCCTCTGCTTTCTCAATGGCGATGCTCATCGAGCTGACCTCTTGCTGCAGAAGATCAACTTGATACATCCTAACATCAAATTCACCCTAGAAATTGAAAACAATAACAAAATTAACTTCCTTGACCTCACCATTTCAAGGAATCTTTCCAACGATTTGCAGTTCTCAATATATAGGAAACCCACACAAACAGATCATGCAATTCCCAACTCTTCCAACCACCCCCAACAACATAAATTGGCAGCCTTTCATTGCTATATACATAGACTTCTTAATACACCCTTATCAAAGGAGGACTATTATCTTGAAGTTAAAATACTCAAACAAATTGCACAAAACAATTCTTACGACCCCAAGATGATCGACAAACTTATTATGAAAACTAAATATAACCGTCTGAGGAAAGAAATTTACCCAGTCACTAACCTCCCTTCTACCAAATACATAGCTTTGCCTTTCTTAGATGCATCTACCAATTCCAAAATATCAGCAGCTGTTCGCCAAAATGTCGAGAATATTCAAATATCCTATAAAACTTGCAATAGCTTAGCAACATACTTGGTCAATACTAAAGATAAAATAGATCATCTCTCAAAAAGTGGCATCTATAAGCTAGATTGCAACAATTGTCAAAAAAACCTACATAGGCCGCACTTGTAGACCTCTAAAGACTCGTATACAAGAGCATATCACAAAGCAATCTTCAGCATTTGGCGAACACCTGAGAACTACTAAACATAACTTCAGCCCCCATTCTAATTCAAAAATACTACACAACATTTCTTCTAAAAATTTCAATCGTTTAGATTTCATGGAAGATATTGAGATCAGTAAAGAGTTGCGCAACAATGAACTATGTCTTAACACTCAGGTAAATCTGAATAGATCATACATCCCCTTGCATAGACGCCTCTAAATTGTTCCTCCTGACCATCGTTGTGTGGACTCGACGGCCATGTTGTTTTCCCTCAATGTCTCTTCTTTTCTTCCGTCTTATTCCATTTGATTTACAACCTAACCTGGGTTCGCTTTGGACGTTTGTCTGTCTCGAGGTGTCAGCTGTCTTTGATATTCTTCATGTCATTTAAAAATTTGAAAGTCATCTTCATTCGATGGGTTCTGGTTTCCGAACGACACGTTTTAAAATTAAAATTCTAAAAATCCTAAATTTGGGATTTAACACAAGATTATACTTTCAGAGACTACGATGAAGTAAGGCACAACTGACCAAATTTTTAAAGTTCAGCAGATTGGACCCTAAAGCCAGTATTGTGAGAGAATTTTTACAGCTCAGTTCCTTTATATAAAAAATGTGATATAAGATTCTAATTTTAAAGTGTTGTTGTTACGTACGTACTTGTCCAATGTGTCGTCCCGATTTTATTGAATTTTCTGCACTGATTACCTGACGAAGTAAGTAGGCTAGACCCCATTCTCAATCTTTCCTTTTTTAGCATTATTTTATAAAGTTAAGGTCTCCCTTTTACTTCCAGGTAGCACTGATGATGGCCTAAGGCCGAAAGCGCTCTGCACTGATTTTGAAAAATTAAATATTTTGCACGAAAATACACAACTTTCATTCCTCCTCATTTCCAAGCGTGCACACAGCCTTCAACCTTTGATTATATACTGCAGTATGGCAGATTTGGCTGAGAAGTACAGAAGAATTTCACTGAAGAGGTCCTCTACACATTTGGATATTTGGTTCTTGAACAACTGCCTCAGGGAGAATGTCGTCCCAGTCTTCGCTCGAGCCAAAACTTCAAAAAACGTTCCTTACAGGTTTAAAACTGAATTAGAATTAAGGATTATTAGGTCTGAAATTTGTAAGCATTACGCTAAACTTGACGTCTTTAACTGTGAACTTAAAAAAATCTATGATAACCTCTCTCTGGCCCTTGGGGTTGAATTTGTCAACAATATAATCAATGACATTTCCGATGAGGTTGGCGCATCGAGACGGGCCAAGTTCATCAAACTCAGGTCAAAGTTGGACAACCTCATTAAGTCAAGGATTGCCAATAATAAGAACAGACAAAAACAAGCTCACAAATTCTCCAATTTCAAATTCCATGACAGAGTCATGAACCTTTCAAACACTGTCTTTGAAGACGACGAGTTGGAACTTCTTAATTTGGGTCTAAAATATTGTGTACGCACACCTCTTTCTGATATTGATATCCTTAAATATGCTGTAGAATTGGACGTCATTATCGAACAAATCTCGAATGATTACAACATCAAAAAAACACTAAGGAATGACATACACAATGTTTTATACAACACAAAGAAAAACATCACTAAATACAACCTTTCTATCTCAACGTTCTCGCTTAGGACCCTCAAAAAACTCAGAATTAAGATTAATGAACAAAATTTAATTATAACCAAAGCTGATAAAGGCTGTTGTCTTGTAATTCTTGACAAACTTGAATATATTTCTAAGGTTGAGACTTTCTTACAATCAAATAATTTTCAGAGATTGTCGTCGAATCCACACAACGGTTTCGTCAGGAGAACAAACAGAATTCTTAAACATTTCAGCAACTTCCTTGAACAAAATCAAGCTCCCAAAGTACTTCTTTCTAGCAATCCAGTGGTCCCAAGGTTGTATGGCCTTCCCAAGATCCACAAAGTCGACGTCCCCATCAGACCGGTGGTTAGCTTCACAAACACCCCTATCTCAGTCCTATCTTCTTTTATACTCAAACTCATCAAGGATTTCACTGCATTCACACCTACATTCGGTGTAAACAACTCTTTGGATTTAACCCGTAAACTTCAAAATATTTCATTGCCAAACAACTATTTAATTGTTTCGTTTGACGTAACAAATTTGTTCACAACCGTACCTAAGTTTGAAGCTACCAACATAGTAGGGGATCTCCTTAGATCCAGAGGATTAGAGGAAGAGAAGGTTATCAACATTTTGTCACTCTTGCACCACTGTCTCTCCCAGAATTATTTTTCTTTTAACAATACTTATTTCCAACAACCTGATGGGCTAACAATGGGTAGCTGCCTTTCTCCTTTCCTAGCTGATATTTTCATGGACTTTTTGGAAAATAACCATATAATCACTGTTGAAAATACAGAAATAATTCACTGGTATAGATATGTGGATGATTGCCTCTGCTTTCTCAATGGCGATGCTCATCGAGCTGACCTCTTGCTGCAGAAGATCAACTTGATACATCCTAACATCAAATTCACCCTAGAAATTGAAAACAATAACAAAATTAACTTCCTTGACCTCACCATTTCAAGGAATCTTTCCAACGATTTGCAGTTCTCAATATATAGGAAACCCACACAAACAGATCATGCAATTCCCAACTCTTCCAACCACCCCCAACAACATAAATTGGCAGCCTTTCATTGCTATATACATAGACTTCTTAATACACCCTTATCAAAGGAGGACTATTATCTTGAAGTTAAAATACTCAAACAAATTGCACAAAACAATTCTTACGACCCCAAGATGATCGACAAACTTATTATGAAAACTAAATATAACCGTCTGAGGAAAGAAATTTACCCAGTCACTAACCTCCCTTCTACCAAATACATAGCTTTGCCTTTCTTAGATGCATCTACCAATTCCAAAATATCAGCAGCTGTTCGCCAAAATGTCGAGAATATTCAAATATCCTATAAAACTTGCAATAGCTTAGCAACATACTTGGTCAATACTAAAGATAAAATAGATCATCTCTCAAAAAGTGGCATCTATAAGCTAGATTGCAACAATTGTCAAAAAACCTACATAGGCCGCACTTGTAGACCTCTAAAGACTCGTATACAAGAGCATATCACAAAGCAATCTTCAGCATTTGGCGAACACCTGAGAACTACTAAACATAACTTCAGCCCCCATTCTAATTCAAAAATACTACACAACATTTCTTCTAAAAATTTCAATCGTTTAGATTTCATGGAAGATATTGAGATCAGTAAAGAGTTGCGCAACAATGAACTATGTCTTAACACTCAGGTAAATCTGAATAGATCATACATCCCCTTGCATAGACGCCTCTAAATTGTTCCTCCTGACCATCGTTGTGTGGACTCGACGGCCATGTTGTTTTCCCTCAATGTCTCTTCTTTTCTTCCGTCTTATTCCATTTGATTTACAACCTAACCTGGGTTCGCTTTGGACGTTTGTCTGTCTCGAGGTGTCAGCTGTCTTTGATATTCTTCATGTCATTTAAAAATTTGAAAGTCATCTTCATTCGATGGGTTCTGGTTTCCGAACGACACGTTTTAAAATTAAAATTCTAAAAATCCTAAATTTGGGATTTAACACAAGATTATACTTTCAGAGACTACGATGAAGTAAGGCACAACTGACCAAATTTTTAAAGTTCAGCAGATTGGACCCTAAAGCCAGTATTGTGAGAGAATTTTTACAGCTCAGTTCCTTTATATAAAAAATGTGATATAAGATTCTAATTTTAAAGTGTTGTTGTTACGTACGTACTTGTCCAATGTGTCGTCCCGATTTTATTGAATTTTCTGCACTGATTACCTGACGAAGTAAGTAGGCTAGACCCCATTCTCAATCTTTCCTTTTTTAGCATTATTTTATAAAGTTAAGGTCTCCCTTTTACTTCCAGGTAGCACTGATGATGGCCTAAGGCCGAAAGCGCTCTGCACTGATTTTGAAAAATTAAATATTTTGCACGAAAATACACAACTTTCATTCCTCCTCGAAATTAAATAACTCTTACTCAGTTGGGACGTTTTTGAATACTTTTATTATGTACAGAATAACTAGCTGGTACAAAATCTAGTATAACAATGAATTCCTTTTCATGGGAGTTTAAGCTCCTTAAATATAAATTTCTATCTTAATGAATTATTATCTAAACCTAATGATCTATTCCTAAGTTGAAAATTTAATGAGCTTGTTTTTATTTACTCTTAATAATTGAGGAATAATTTGAGTATTGACTCATAAATATAATAGGAATATAATTTCGAGTATACAAATAACTCCTATCTGAAGTTAGGAAGAAATATGATTAGCGTAATTAACTAGATGACTTAATAATTATTGTCATAAGGTTTTGTTACGAAAATATAGTTGATATTGAAAAACCATAATTATACTGAAGAATTTGGGGTTGTTAGGTTTAAGTTGATTATTCCATATTAATGATTAGCATATATGGAATAGGCATATACTATATACTCACAACACCTTCCCCCTTAATGAGAGATTTTATAGAGTGCAATGATATAAAATCTTTAAAAATACGATTAGAAATAATAAAAGGAATAATTCAAAAATTTCTTAAAACTTAGGTACTAAAAAAAAAATGATAATACGGTAAAAGATCTATATAAAATATACTAAATGTCTACTTATTTAAAAAATCTAGGTACTTACAAACTATAGATTATAATCACAAAAACTTAATTTACTTTTCCCTAATTGGACGTCTTGATGGAATGTAACTTATTGTTTTTCGAGGTGCAGGAGGTGAGGATCTAATCGATACTCTTTCTTCTTTATAGCTTTCAGTCTCTGGTTGTTCGACATTTTCGTTTCTGTAATGTGCCACATATCGGCTTCCATGTTCAGAAGTAGGTTCGATGGTTTGATTTACCCGTATGCACAAATTCGGTACTAGGCCACAACAAGATGTCTTAGCACAACATTTTTTGTATATCTTATAAATTATTAAAATTACCATGATTAAAGCTAAGATATATGCTATTATTGAGCCTGAGTATTGGTATTTCGAAGCGTTGTCTTTCTTCTGTATGTCGTCTGCTAGCCGTTCGATTTCGTCCAATTTGTGACTTGCTATATTTAGTTCGGGTATGTGTTTTGATAAGCTTTTATAATTTTCGTTTAACAATAAATCACTAGAATTAAAATTATTTTTCATTTCTTCGTTTCACAACAGTCACTACTTAATTCAAGAGGCGGTACAAATTCACTGAACATTTTTGACTGGATTATATTGTCGTGGGGCACAAGCATTATAGATGCACTGTAAACTTTACATTGTTTTGATATAGTAACACTTCCGCAAGATTTTAAGACTACATCTATTGGCTTATTACTATTTATACATGAGATAGTAAGACTTTCTGGATTTGGAACTGCAAATAACCATGTATTACTTGTATGTAATTGAATAAAGATAGCCCTATCTAAATTAACAATTCGTCTATCGCAAATATCTGGTATCTTACTAATACCTTGAAGCAATTTTATCTCGCAATTATTAGATAGATGAGCTAATGAAACTGGCTGTTGTTGTTTACAGATAATTTTAGTTTCTGTAATTTTTATGCAATTATTAAATTCCATATTTGAAAGTGAAATAAATTGCTGTTTACTTTCATCCAGAGCAATATATTTTTCTGAAGGCTGAATTAATATAAACTGATTAGGTGCAAATAATTTGGGAAATGGGGATATTTTATAGAGATAGAATAGATATGTTTCCACTAACGGAATATTAATAATATATATTAAACGTTTATCTTCGAAATATACCTGTAATTGGATTGTTTTAAGTAGAAGATTAGCATTTAAAGAGTCTAAAGGTACAGGAAAATCACTACCATGAGGAAGTGATTGAACGACAAGTTTCAATTCTTTAACAAGTTGAAGAGTTATAATTGCTGGATGGAGTATGCCTTTTTTTGCTATCAAAATTGCATTGGTCAGTGTCATAACTTCAAGTTGTAGTTGATTAAGGATCATGTTTGTTATTGTTACATGTTCTTCTAAGTTATTCTTTAGTGATAGGAATTTTATTTCGTTCTGATTTTTATTGAGTTCCGTTTTGAGTTTATCCACGTTGGATTTTAAGATGTTCTCATTAAAGTCCAATGTACCGATGGTATTATTAAAATGGATCAACGCAGACTGAACTATTTTGGTCTGTTCCTTCAAGAGGTTTAGTTCGGAAGTGTTTTCTTCAGTGAATTCTTTTATTTTGGATTCATAGTATTGGGCATCTTCTTCGTCCAAAATGCCGAATAACACTTTAGTAGCTTTTCCAACAATGTTAAACCACCCTCTTTTGCTTCTGTGTACATTATAATTATGCCCTACCAATTGATTGAGTACATCTAATTCCTTACTAATTTTATCTAAAGAGTAACTTGCCGATTTTAAAAACATGTCGCATATATAATAATGATATTGTGCATTATTATGGTCGCATAGCTCTGCAGTCATCTTATAATAATATTTAATTGATAAAAATTTTTCATTTAGGCTGCCAAGTTCTACAAATGTGATTAGCTTAAACTTATTGTTGAATAGACGAAGTTCTCCAAGCTTTTCGAAATGGATTCCGGGGTTATATTCATAATACGTTACATTATACTCAGGCTGGGCATTGGCGGAGCCTAGAGTACTTATTATCAGAATAAGTATTATTCGCATTATTCCGGACCTGGAAAGAAGAAATTTCCTATTTAATAACTAACTATATATATATATATATTTTTTTTTTAATCGTAATAAAATTTCAATCTGTTTGCATGCACAGTTTGCTTATTTCTTGCCTTTTGAATAGTGTAATTTACATCCGATATTTTTTTTATTATTTTATATGGACCAATCCATAAAGAAGTGAGTTTTTTGCTTCTTCCTCTTCGAACTGATTCATTATAGAGTAGAACTTTATCGCCCACCTTAAACTCGCGAATTAAACAATTTCTATCATAATTTTGTTTTGATGTGTTTTTAGTATTTAGCAAATTTTCTTGTGCAATTTGATTAGAATACTGCATTTTATTTTTAAGATTTGCTAGAAAATCATCATATGTATATTGAGTTTTAATAGGTTGGTTGATGGAAGTGGGCAAACTAGGTATATGACCGAATAAAAGTTCGAAAGGTGTGAATTGAGTACCTGAATGTGGTGTGGTGTTATAAGAAAATGTTGCAAATGGTACCCAATCGTCCCAATTCTCCTGCCAGTCCGATATAAAATGCCTTAAATATTTTTGTAAGACTCTATGAGAGCGTTCCAATGCTCCATTCGACTCAGGATGATAGCTAGTTGTTTGAATTTTCTTGATTCTTAACAGCTTGCACGTATTTTTGAAAATTTCGCTCAAAAAATTCGAACCCTGGTCTGTGATTAAAGTTTCAGGTAATCCATATATGCATACAACTCCTGTTACAAAGTGGTACGCTACTGTTACGGCTTCCTGATTTTTCATTGGAATATTAATTAAGATTTTTGTTAAATCGTCTTGGAAAGTCAATATATATTTATTGCCCGTTTCGGTTTCTGGTAAGGGACCGACAATATCAAGAAAACATCTTTCAAAAGGTTTAGATGCGGTTGAAGTGACGACCATTGGCATTTTTGTTTTTCTTGATACTTTATTTTTTTGACAAAATGTGCATTTTTTAATGAATTTTTTTATGTCTCTTTTTAATCCTTTCCAAGTATAAAACTGGGACATATTTTTATAGGTACGTGATACTCCCTGATGACCTCCTATAGGATTATTATGGAACTCTTCAAGTAAAATATCTTTATTTGATTCTGAAGGAGTTATTAAATTGTTATTCAAAATTGAAATTTCCACATCTGTATTTTTGAATATAAATCTAATCATTGGGTAAATTATTTCCTATTTTATCAAGGGATTATAGTGGTATTTCAAGAAGGATAATTTAATTTTATTGTGTTTCAAAAGATTTTTCAACTTGTTTAACACGTTCGCTGCTGACGGCGTCGAAAGACGCCCTCCGCCTCTGTGCTGGGAGGCGGTGGGCGTCTTTCGACGTCTTCGACAGTCTGTCTTATAACGCTCCAGTAAATCGTCAGCCTTTGAGCGGGTGCGTTGCGCTTTGCTCAGCCTTTCGTACACGTATTGAAGAAGTGAAAAACAGTTGCCGTTGATTTTGCGATGTCTGATAGTGAGGCAGGGCCCTCAGGGGTGAAAAGGCCTAGATTGTGTAAGAAAAGTTGGAAACAAAGAATTCCTTTGAATGATAAAGAACTAGAAAGCTATTTGCTGGACTCGGATGATGATACTGGTGATCCAGACTATGAGGATTTAGATGTTGAGGCTGAGTATGGCAATTCTAGTGACAGTGATGACCAAGGTGATGAGGATGATTTGGATTTATCAGCCGTCCACGATAATATTCCCGATGTTTTGGATAATAGTTTAAAATTAACAACAAATCCCAAACCCCAACCTAAAAAAAAACACCTGGCCAGGCTCCTGTGGATGATGTCATATGGGATGCAGTGGGGGATTTTAAAAAATTGACATTTACAAAACAGAGGGAGCTAATAGTTCAACCTGACGGTAAATTTTAAATTTAAATTTTTTCTCTCTTATTAGGTATTCTTATCTTGTTTTAGGCAATGAACCAGGTGATTATTTTGATTTACTGTTTGATGACGATTTGCTTGAAATGATAATTCTGGAAACGAATAACTACGCAGAAGACGTTTTTCTTTCTGAGAATACACAAGAGAAATCTCGAATAACAAAGTGGGCAGAATTGACAAAGGAGGAATTGAAAATATTTGTTGGTCTTGTATTCCATATGGGCACTATTAGGCTAAATAGACTGCAGGATTACTGGAAAAAACATCGGCTTTTCAACCTTCCAGCATTTTCGAACTATATGAGTAGAGACCGTTTTATGCTAATTTTGAGATGTCTACATTTTAGCAGAAATCCGAAACCTGGAGATCCAAATCCAGCGGATCGGTTATTCAAAATAAGACCTGTTATAGATTATTTCAACTCTAAAATTAATCAAGTTTATTACCCAGGAAAAAATTTATCCCTGGATGAATCTATGGTACTATGGCGTGGCCGTTTGGTTTTCAGGCAATACATAAAAAATAAAAGACACAAATACGGCGTGAAATTATATTTGCTAACGGAGCCAGATGGAACTGTTCTGAAATTTTCAGTTTACACTGGTACTCTAGACGATTTTGGTGATAAAGGACATGCTGCCAATGTAGTGCTCCACTTGATGGAAGAGAAACTAGATGTAGGGCACTCACTATACTTAGACAACTTCTACAATAGCTATGACCTCGCCTGCAAATTATTGTCTAGAAATACTTATTGTACTGGTACTCTTAGGGTAGATCGGAAACAAAATCCAGTTGAAGTGAAAACAGCCAAACTAAAAAAAGGAGAAACAGTTGCGCGCTACTCGAACGGAGTTATGATAGGTAAATGGCGAGACAACAGAGATGTATTTTACATATCGACAGAATTTGGAAACAACTTGGCAAAATATTATAATAGGCGCCAACAAGAAAAAGAAAAGCCGGAAGCCATTTGCCAATACAATAAGTCCATGGGGGGTATAGATAAAAAAGACCAAATGATGTCGTACTATCCATGTGATAGAAAAACATTGAGATGGTATAAAAAAATTGGAATTTACATCTTTTACATGCTCCTAGTAAATTCTTTTTTTTTATTCAAAAAGTACGCACAACCACGAGTGACCTTGTACGATTATCGACTTCGTGTTCTTGAGTATTTACTTCCACAAAAACAAGGTCCTAACCCTAACCCTGCCGAAAGTCGCCGCAACACAAACCATGTTCCAGAAAAAAATCCTCAAACAGGAGGAAAGAAAAAACACGCCCATCGAAAGTGCACTAACTGCTGCAAGAAGAAGATTCGTAAAGAAACGGTTTATCATTGTCCATCCTGTCCTGGAAAGCCAGCCCTGTGTATTGAGCCGTGTTTCGCTGATTTTCATAGGAATATGTAGCTCTATCATTTTGATGAATTTCATATTGCATAATGTGTTGTATTTTGTTTTGTTTTGCAAGGCGTCTTTAGACGCCCACCCGCCCCTGGCATCTTTTTTTCTAGCGGGAGGCTGACGGCGTCTTAAGACGTCCCTGCCCTAAGGGCGTTTTTTTTTTGTTTTCTATTATATATATGCATTCTCCATTTTCCTGGTATCCAAACTGTGTATCATTTCCCAAATATTTATTTCAGTTTCTCGGGTTCGGTAGCCTCAAACCAGTCAGCAGCGAATGTGTTAAGCAAACCCAAATATTATCGTAATTAATATCACTAAATAAATTCTCATTATCAATGAGTAAAAATATTTTATTGTGACCGTCTTGGTGTTCATAAATAGAATTAACACATGGAATTTTATTAGTATCGAAAGAATCTAGGAATTTTTTTATTTGTTTATTTTTTTCAAAAATTTCAAATTGTGATTTTTCTAAATTTCTTGGTATAAAGAGTATCAGAGGGTCTGAATCGTGTGTTTGAAAAAGGTTTGTATCTTTTTCTTTTATATTCGTGTTAAAAATAATATGAGATTCAAGATACATTTTAAAATCTTGGTAATTATTTGGTTGGTTGGTATTTATTGTGTTTATTGTTCTACTTAAAGCATCAGCGTTTGTGTTCATTTTCCCAGCCTTATAAATGACTTCGTAGTCATATTCCTCTAGTTTCAATCAAAATCGTGTTAATCGAGATCCCGGATCATTGATATTGAAGACGTAGAGTAAAGGTTTATGATCTGTGACAATTTTAAATTTTGTGCCAAAAATATATGGTCTAAAGTGTTTGACGGCCCAAACTACCGCTGTTAACTCTTTTTCTGTAGTGGAATAGTTTTGTTCAGCCTTATTCAAAGTTCTACTGGCAAAAGAGATTGGTTTATCCTTATTGATTTCTCCTTGGGATAGAATTGCTCCAATTGCATAATTACTGGCATCGGTTGTTATGATAAATGCTTTTGAAAGGTCAGGATACTGCAGAATAGGTGGAGAAATTATAGTTTCCTTCAAAGTTTGGAAAGCAATGTTACAAGAGGCATCCCAAATAAAATTTGCATCTTTTTTCAATAATTTTGTTAATGGCTTTGAAGTTTTGGCAAAATTCTGTATAAATTTCCTGTAATATCCTACCAACCCTAAAAATGATTTTACGTCTTTTTGGTTCTTTGGTACTGGAAATTTAGAAACGCATTCTACTTTTGATGGATCAGGTTTGATGCCATTTTCACTTATGATATGACCTAAATACAAACATTCCTTACGTAAAAATGTACATTTGCTGGGTTGAAGTTTTAAATTATGTTGTCGGAATCTTGAAAATATTTCAGTAAGTCTTTCGTTGTGCTCCTTTAAATTATTAGCATAGATAACTACATCATCCAAGTAAATAAAACATTTAATTCCACAGAGTCCACTCAAAATAGTGTTCATTAATCTTTGAAATGTAGCCGGGGCTCCCTTCAGACCAAAAGGCATTCTATTGTAAACATAATGTCCAGTTGATGTACTAAAAGCTGTTTTCAATTTGTCATTCTTATCCATTTGAATTTGGTGAAAACCGTTGGCTAAATCCAAGGTTGTGAAATAATAGGATTTTCCTAGTTGATCCAGAATATCTGTGATGTTGGGGAGTGGATACGCATCACCCGTAGTTATATCATTAATTTTTCTGAAATCAACGCAAATTCTATATTTAGGGATGTTACTGGAATCAACTTTTTTTGGTACGACAAGTAATGGACTATTCCAAGGACTACAAGAAGGTGAAATTATTTTGTCTTTGAGCATTTGCTCTGTTTGAGTGTTTATTTCTTCACGGTGTTTGAACGGTAATCTATAAGGTTTAGTATTTATGGGTCCCTTTGTTGGATCTGTAGGAATCTTATGATAAACTCCTTTTGCACATGATAATTTATCGCCCTCTAAATAAAATATGTCGCCAAAGTTTTTACAGATTTCGAGTAATGAATCTGCTTCTTCTGTGTTTAATCCTTCTATATTTATAATCTGTTTTAACCTTTCATAACGGTTATAATGATTAACATTATCCAAATCTAAAATTGCATACCGTCAAACGGGGTGACTAAGGACGGATTTGACACTTTTTTGTGAATATTTCATGACCAGAATTAGTAAATGGCAATTTTAAGGTGGCTACATGTTTCTACATATTTTGGGAACACGTATGCTAAAAATAATATTTTTTCGAAAATCTTAAATATTTTTTTTTAAATTTTGAAAATTGTCCCGTTTCACCCCGTTTTCGGGGTGACTAGGGACAAGCACTTATTTAGCACTAGAAACCATTGTAAGGCGTTTCTGGAGTGAGACGGGACAAAAATAGAAATTTTTAAAAAAGTAAACATTATTTTTATTGATTTTTGAACAAAATAAAAAAATTTCTACACAAGAAATTATAAAAAAAAAGGTCATTTCTTTCGATAACAATAATGGGTCTACCTAATTTTTCAAATTTATTTGGAATGGAAATTTAACTGCACCTCTTCGCAGTTCCACAGGTCTTGGAAGTATTTTCAAAACCTGGGAAATGTTTACTGTGGATTCATCGGGAACTATTGGAAAAGCAAAGCCATTTTCTATTTTCGAATGTTCTCTTAAAAAAGTGATTCTTATTTGGTCACCAGATTTGTCTAAAATTTTTCCCACAAAATTTTTCGAAAACTTTCCGTCTGTAAATTTTACAATTGCAAAATCTTCAATGTGCAAATCAGTCACTTCCTCTGGCTCTTCTTCCAGGTTTTCCACATCTTCATTTTGATTTCTTTCTTCTCCCTCAGACTCTATGTCTTGTATGCTCCCATTATCATCAGATTCACTTCTATTTAATTCCATCTCCATTTCACTATTGTCAGAATCGGAGTCAGAACTTCTTTCACATGTCACACTTCTACCGGGTGTTACTAGAATTTTCTTTCCTTTACCTTTCTTTGCTGGGTTTGTTGGAGTTCGCTGGTTCTTTAAAAAGTCTGTGAGCGTTTCGGTCCAAGCTAGTTGGCCCTCATCTTCTCGAACAGGCTCTGGGGGTAGACGTTTCAAGACCTGATCCCTGTCGAGTGGAATAAGACCACAACAACGAAATCCAGCCTTTATGTTGTCTTCTAGCTTGTCTCCAATATTATCCAAAGCTTTGTTTAATAAGCCTGGAAACTCAGGTTTTGGGAGTACTCCTTTATTTTTTTTCTTCCACTCTAACAAAATTTTTCTCCACGATTGCTTGAGTGGTTTAAAAAATGCTGTATCCAGAGGTTGTGTAAGGTGGGTGCTATTGGGAGGTAGCAAAACGAATCTGATATTATTTTTTTGACATTCCATGATGACATTTTGGGAGATGTGGCTACTCAGGTTATCGCCTATTACAACCTTAGGCCCCTCAAGTCTTCGGAAGTAGCCTAATGCTATAGTCAAAAACCACTGTTCAAATTGATTTGAATCGAACCATCCACTTTTTGTATTTCCATATCTAGAACCCTGTGGTCCATTTCTTATCCAGTTTTCATAGAGATGTTCTGATTTGAACACCACGTATGGCGGCAACATTACACCAGATCCACTAATTGCAAACATGACTGATGTTGATGTTTTACTGGAATCAAGAATACGGTCTGCATGTTTGTTGCTTCTGCGAATAACGACACGCTGACGGCCCGGATCGTCCGTGAAGTTTGTCTCATCATAGTTCACGATGTTCGCAAGAGGAATGTTTTCTAGAGATAAGTTTAGTTCATCAAAATAGACATTTATTGCTTGCCTGTCAACTGCAGCCCTTGCTCGTTTAATGTTTTCGGAAAGTCTTAAAGCCAAATTATTTTTGTGGCGCAATAAAAATGATTTCATCCAGTCCGGCCCTGGCATATTATTTGTAAATCTTTTTATGTTTACACCCATTCTGTCATAGTATTGTTTTACCAAAATCCGTATATCCATTGGTTCTAAGGGAAATCCCCAATCGGCAACACACAACAAAGAATTCACTATTTTTTTTTCGTCTGCTTCAGCTAAGGCCAATTGACCCCCAGGTTTTTTTAAATTTTGTTTGATGACATGCTGATTAATGGTATTTCTGGATACCCCATACCGTTCCTCTAACTCTCTATAACTTGTTTGTTTCGCTAACCTTTCCCTAACGGCCATTTCAAGTCTTTTTTTGTCGTAATTTTGATATGGCCTTGCGCCAAGCCTCCTAACATATTTACGAGGCATGTCCCGAGTCACCCTAAAAAGTGCATTCAATCAGATTTTCTATCACAAAAAAATAAATAAAAATTTCTGAGCAAAAACGACCTTATTACATCTTTAACAACATATTAGCGGACAAAAAAATAAATAAAACATACATGTCATCACTTACCTTGATATATTTACAGACAACAATTGTAGCGGTTTGAAAAAACACCGATTCTCTATACTTTGAAAACAAATTTTTTGTCGCTGTAAAGACTCACCCGGTGCCGCCCGCATTAGGTGTATTAAAGACCTCAAAGTGTATGCTAATCCCCAGAATATTTATGTTGACCTCCCACCTTGCTCACCCCTGTTGCCAATTTTTATGGAAGCGCGCGCCCAAGTGTCCCAAGTCAACCCGTAGTCCAGAGTCACCCCGTTTGACGGTATTCATTTACGGAAATAGGTTCGACAATAGAGAGATATCGGTAACCCGAATAGTATCATGCAGTATTAGCGCCTACGTTATTTTGACATTAAACCTATGCGCGATTCGATTTTTAACACTACGTACCAAAATAACGTTACCGCATCACGTAATTTACCCAGCATTTACGTTAAGCGCTATTTCGAATAACGCCTAAGAATAACGCAGTGGAATAATATAGGTTATGTTATGTTTATTGTTTTTGTTTATTTTATTATTTTTGTTATGTTCAAGTGAATATGGATTGTTCAAAAAATAGTAAAAAAGCAAATCCTCTGTTCCTGACCATAAACAACAGACGACACAAATCAAATCACAACAAGGTACAAGTTAGGCTACGGTTTTAAAATAACGGATGCGAACAGGCAAATTTTACGTTAAACTGTTTTCCGATAACTCTAATTTGAAAGTATGATACCGCTTTACTTTAAAAAAATAACTCCTGACGTTATTACCGTCCATACGCGCTATCTGTTTTACCGATATCTCTCTATTAACTCTTGGTTGTGCGATTGTGACGGCTTCATTTGAAATATTTAAAATGCTTACTAAACACTTGTAGTTGAGAACTTTTGTTAATGTAGATCCTAGAAAAAGTTTGTCAGATATTTGTTTTGATTTAACGAAGCCTTCTGTTTCGGGAATATTTGCTATTGCAGAAATTACTATTTCACATCTGGCCGGAATAGTAGTTAATAAAGTTTTAGATGGAAAAATTTTAAAATAATTGTCTTCGAAATGAAAAGTTTCTTCCTCGTAATTTATTTTCACTTTGTGTTTTTGCAAAAAATCGCGTCCTATCAATCCATCAGATTTAATTGAGATATTATCTGGAACGATGTGAAAAAAATGTATTAATGTTTTGTTGTTTTCTAAATTTATTGTAACGGGATAAATACCTAAAGTGAAAACTGGTTCTTTACTTATTCCTTTCAATTCAACAATAGAATTTTTATTTAATTTATGATTATTAATTAGTTTAGAGATTTTTAATAGACACACATCCGCACCAGTATCTATTAAAAGTTGGACATCCGAATTTTTAATATCAAATGAATGCATCTTAATTATATCTAATTGCTTATCACTCTCAAAAAGGAATATAGATTTACTACTAGTGCTATTATTGGATACATTTCTAACATTATTTTCAATGACTTTTTGTAATTCTTGAATATTTTGATTTGGACAGTTATTAGGAATTTCTACTGATTTTGAGAAGCACCTAGTTGACTGTCCGCAAGCAGGGCTTCTTGCTCGTTTCCCGAAGGAGTATGATTATGGTTTACAAGCTCATTTGGCATTTGAAAACTAGTTGACACCTGACTCTCAAAGGTCTGTATTTGCCTTGAGGGTTCCGCAAAATTTTGTTGGTTGTAAAGAGGGTTTGATTGATTAGAATAATAATGTTGCTGATTATGATTTTGGAAGTTCCTTGAGAATCTTTGATTTGTAAAATTGCTACGATTTTGTGATGGATTAAAATTTGGATTTGAATTGTTGTTTGAAAAGTTATTCCTGTTGAAATGATTATAATTCTGATAGCTTCGCTGAGAAAAATTATTTCTTGGATTATTATTAAAACTTTGTCCGTTATAATTTTTATTGAAACTGCCTTTATTTTGATTATTTTCAAAACTCAGTAATTGCCTACATTGGGAAGTCACATGATTATTTTTATGACAATATAGACAAAAGGTAGTACGACTTGAATTTTGATTGGAATTTCTACTGTTCTGGAAATTCTGGTTAACGTAACCAATGTTTCTATGTGCGCCCTGAACATTTCTACTAAAATTTTCGGTTTGTTCTAACTCCATCTCAACCGCTATATTAACTGCCTTATTTATGTCACTTGTACATTCGGCTATAATTCTAATTTGTATTTTTTCGTTATTTAATCCTTTCCTAAAATTATTCACTACTATTGATTCTAAATTTTCTATTAAAACTTGAGCTTGAGCTTGTGCATAATTTAAATGGCATGTTTCATTATATTTATTAATGAGTTGCCTGAATCTGTCGCCATAATCTTTTACTGATTCTCTAAAATTTTGTTTGATATTCATGATTTGAGTTAAAAAATGCGATGGGGGTCTTTTATCTGTAAATTGTTCTAATAAATATTCTCTAATTTCGTCCCAACTTTCAAATTCTTTGTATTGCGTAACTTCTTGTGCTTTCCCCTTTAATTTTGTACCAAATATTAATTTGGCCAGTTAATGTCAATTGCATCTTTTCCAGCCATTATAGATATTAATTATATATATATTTTTTTTTGTTTATTCAAAAGTTTTATTATTATTATTAAAAAGATTAAAAATTTAAGATTAGCTTCGTAAATTTGCTTTTTTTTAAAAAAAAAAAAAAAATTATTTCCATTTCCTTTCCTTCAAAATATGAACAAATATGAACACTGGTTTCAGTAAGGGTGCCAACCATTTGTCTTCTTCTTTTATACCTCACATCTTTCCAACCCCCGTCATGCGTAGGCTCATCGGTAGAAATCAAATCATTCAATATTCTACGTGACTGTGCCTCATGAACGGCTTGGGAAACCTGTTGCGGTGTTATTGTTGCGCGTAAATTTTTTCTGCCGCTCTCCGTACGATTTGCCGTCCCTTCGTGATGAGTTGAAATGCTGACTGAGTTCGTCCGCTTTTCGTATCTAGCCGTACCACTGGTACCACTGTGTTAGGAGTTGAGCCACAAGAACTGTGACTTTTATCCCAAATATACCTACACTAGAATTAAAACTATATCTTTTGATTTAATAAAAAAAGGTTTCGTTTATTTGTGAAAATTTATAAGTTTTGGGAAGGACACTTTGTCAGTTATGAGAGGTAACTTTAGATGTTGTCAGAGTCAAGATGGAATTCTGAATGTCTTCTCGTCTTCTTTCCTGAAAGAAGGAAACGTCCTGGAACCTCCTTCGAAAGGGCGGGAGTTCCTCTAGTTATTCACTGAAAGTACCTTAACGCTATTTTACAGATGTTACTTATATTGGTGCTAAAATATTTAATGATTTGGGATTTTTTGGGAAGTTTATACAATAATAAAAACTAAACCCTATTCGGGCACGTAAATAGTTATTGGACATCATTCCGACAATTTAACAGTTTATGAAAATAGAGGGATATAAAACAAGGGTCCGAAAGGTAAAGCCATATTGAGCCGACAAGGCATGGTCAGGCCTCTCTGCAAAATACACAGTAAATATAATAGAAAATTAGAGATATAATTAAATGTTCCTATAATCACTGTGTTATCTTATTGGTTCATAACACCTCCCCTCTTAATGAGAGATTTTATGTAATTTAAATGAAAAATCAAATGAAGTAAAATCTCTGATCAAGCTTGTATAAAATTTAAGTAGATAATTATAGTAAGTTATTTCTAAAGTAATATGATACAATTAAAAAATGGACTAATAGCTATATAACCTATAACTATATTTATGCTAAAAACAGTAAATGACATCAGGAAGAAAATGTTTATGAAAACTAAGTTTATTTGACTGCTCGTCTTGTTGGTGCATAGCCAATACTTTTCCGTTGAGGAAATTCTAATGAAACATTTTCCTCGTCCGAATCATCATCACCAGTTGTACTTCTTACTGCTCTATTTCTGTTTATATATCGAGCTGCATATTCATTATTTGGATAGGATGGCTGTACATTTTGATTGACTCTAATACACAAATTGGGAATGCCACAACAAGAATTTTTATTTTTTTGACAAATGCATTTCTTATAGAATTTATAACCTAAATAAAATAGTACAATGATTGCTAAAATATACGCCAGTATAGAAGCAGAAAATGTGTAGCGAGATGTAGCTTTGTTTTTGTGAATATCATCTGCTAATTTTTCTATATCGTCCAACTTATGACTAGCAATGTTAAGTTCGGGTATGTGTTTACTCAACGTTTTATAATGTTGGTTCAACACAATTTCCGAAAAATTTATCTGATGTTCTTTCACTTTTTCACAACACTCATCAATAATATCAAATGGCGGAACAATTTCACTGTACACTTCTGATTGATAGATATTGTCATGAGGCATTAATATTGTTGAAGAACTATAAGCCTTGCATTGTTTCGCAAGTGTGACGCTACCACAATTTTTTAAAGTAACATCCATTGGCTTATCATTATTGGTACAAGATATGGTTAAAGTTTCTGTATTAGGTACTGCAAATATCCAAGTGTTACTGGTTGACAATTGAATAAAAATGCCTCTCTTAGAAGTAACTATGCGTTTGTCGCAATTTTCGGGAATTTTATCAGAAGTAGCTTGCAATAGTCTAATCTCGCAATTGTCTACGAGATGTGCAAGAGATACTGGCTTATGTTGCTTACAAATAATTTTATTTCCTAGCAACTTAATGCAAGATATGTATTCCATATCTGAAAATTGTACAAATTGTTGTTTACTTTCGTCTATTGCAATATATTTTGAGGAAGGTTGAATTAAAATGAATTCATTCAATACTACTAGTTTGGGAAACGGTGATATTTTGTATAAATAAAATAATTGCGTCTCTACAAGAGGTGTGTTTATGATATATATAAGACGTTTATTTTCAAAGAAAACTTGTAACTCAATTATATTTAGCAAAATGTTTGCATTGGATGTGTCTAAAGGTATCGGGAATTCCAACCCATGGGGAAGAGATTCTAAAACTTGTCTTAATTCTTTTGTTAATTGGACAGGCGTCATGATAGCCGGATGCAATATTCCCTTTTTAGCAATAAGGATTGCGTTGGTGAGTGACATGATTTCTAGCTG
The DNA here is from genome assembly GCA_917834065.1 of Ceutorhynchus assimilis. Lineage (NCBI taxonomy): Eukaryota > Metazoa > Arthropoda > Insecta > Coleoptera > Curculionidae > Ceutorhynchus > Ceutorhynchus assimilis. The sequence continues at coordinate 13,739,072 of OU892288.1, forward strand.
TAACTGATTTAAAATCATATTCGTTATTGTAACATGGTCTTCTAAATTTGTTTTTAAGTTTAGAAACTTTACGTCTTTTTGGTTTTTATCCAATTCCTTCGCGATTTTTTCTATATTGCCTTTCAAGACGTTCTCATTGAAATCCAATGTGCCTAATGTATTGTTAAAGTTTATCAAGGTGGATTGCACTATTTTTGTTTGTTCTTTCAAAAGATTAATTACTGAGTTTTCATCTTTTGAGAATTCCGAAATTTTAGCGTCATAATATTTTGCATCGTCGTTATCTAAGATCCCGAATAAAACTTTTGTTGCTTTTCCTATTATGTCAAACCAACCTCTCTTATTTCTGGATACTATATCATGACCCACTAATTCGTGCAGAACTTGTAATTCTCTATTAATTTTGTTGAGATTATATTTAGTGAATTTCACAAAAGAATCACATATATAATAGTGATATTGCGCATTTTCGTGTCTGCATAAATTTAAGGTCATCGTATAATAGTTATTTAAACTTAGAAATTTATCGCTTAGACTATCTATATTTACAAAAGTTATAATTTTCCATTTGTTGTTGTAAAGCCGCATTTCTCCCAATTTTTCGAAATGAATGCCCGGATTGTGGTCATAGTAGGTAACGTTATATTCAGATTTGGCCATCGCTAAATTGATAATATTAGCGAGTAGCATAACCCTGACGGCAAACCTGAAAAGAGGGGAATATCGTTAGCGAACTTTAGGTTTGTGCTTTCCTAAATATAGGTATATACATGTAAATGAAAAGTGGAACTAGGTATATACATATTATATATAAATTTTTTTTTTTTTTTTAGTCGTAAAAATGTTTCAATCTATTAGCGTGGACTGTCTGTTTTTTGTTTCCTTTCTGAATGACATAGTTCACGTCAGATAATTTTTCTACTATAGTATATGGCCCTATCCATAATGAGGTTAGCTTCTTACTTCTACCTCTACGGACAGACTCATCATAAAGCAATACTTTGTCACCAGTTGTAAAGTCTCTAGACAAGCTATTTTTGTCATAGTTGTTTTTTGATTTGTATTTACTGTCTAATAGATTTTCTCTAGCTATTTGTCTAGAATATTGCATTTTTTGTTTCAAGTTTGCTACAAAGTCCTCATATGTGTAAGAAGTCTTTGGGGATTGAGTAATTGACGTTGGTAAGGTAGGGCTATAGCCAAATAAAAGTTCAAAAGGCGCAAATTGTGTCGCTGTATGTGTGGACGTATTATAGGTAAATGTGGCGAAAGGAATCCAGTTATCCCAATCTTCCTGCGTATCAGATATGAAATGTCGTAAATACTCTTCTAGACTCCTATGAGACCTTTCTAATGCGCCATTCGATTCTGGGTGATAGCTAGTCGTCTGAATTTTTTTTATTTTTAGCATCTTGCACGTATTTTTGAAAAGTTCGCTTAGAAAGTTGGTTCCACGATCCGTAACTAGGATTTCCGGTATTCCATAATAACAAATTATATTTTTTACGAAGTGTTCTGCCACAGTCGCAGCTTCTTGATCTTTCATAGGAATGTTGAGATTAAATTTTGTTAAATCATCTTGAAATGTGAGGATATATTTATTTCCCGATTCCGTTTCAGGTAAAGGGCCAACCACGTCCAGAAAGCACCTCTCAAAAGGTTTGGTTGCAGTAGTTGTGATGACCATTGGCATTTTAGTTTTACGGGACAGTTTATTTTTTTGGCAAAATTCGCATTTTTTTATATACCTTTTTAAGTCTTTTTTCATTCCTCTCCAGTTGTATAAGTTAGCAAGTTTTTTATAGGTACGAGATACTCCTTGATGACCTGCTATGGGAGAATTATGGAATTCTTCTAATATGGTATTTTTATCTGACTCTGAAGGGCTTATTAAGTTATTATTATATATGGTTATTTCAATGTCTAAGTTCTGAAAAAGGTATCTCAACATTGGATAAATGATATCCCATTTTATTAAAGGGTTATAGTGATATTTAATTAATGACAATTTAACTTTAGTATTACGTATGAGATTTCTCAATTTAAGTAGACAATACCAGATATTTTCGTAATTAGCGTCGCTAAAAGTATTTTCATTATCTACAAGTAAAAACATATCAGGATCCTGGTAATGGTGTACCGAAATTACATTTAGTTCAGTGGCTTTATTAAATCCTTCCATGAATTTATTTGCCTGTTTGTTATTTTCTAAATCTCTAAACTTCTCTTTGTTAAAGTTTTTGGGTATGAACAATATTAATGGATCTGTGTCGTTGGTCTGAAAAAGCGTAGTGTTTTTTTCTTTTATTTTAGAATTTAAAATTATATGAGTTTGGAGATAACTTTGAAATTCCGTGTAATCGGTTATTAGGTTTGTATTAATTGTATTAACAGTATTAACTATTCTGCTAAGCGCGTCGGCATTTGTATTCTTTTTTCCTGCTTTATAAATTACCTCAAAGTTATACTCTTCCAATTTTAGTCTAAAACGTGTCAGTCGGGAACCTGGATCTTTTATATTGAAAACGTAAGGTAAGGGTTTATGATCTGTCACAATTTTAAACTTTGTACCAAATACATATGGTCGAAAATGCTTTACTGCCCACACTATTGCTGCTAATTCTTTCTCAGTGGTGGAGTAATTTCGTTCAGCCTTATTTAAAGTTCGGCTGGCGAATGCTATCGGTCGATCACTATTAATCTTGCCCTGAGACAAAATGGCACCAATTGCATAATTACTAGCGTCGGTGGTGATAATGAATTCTTTGGAAAAATCTGGATACTGGAGTACAGGCGGAGAGATTATGCTTTTTTTCAAAGTTTCAAAAGAAATGCCGCATTCATTATTCCATAAAAACTTTTCATCTTTTTTTAATAGCTTGGTAAGTGGCTTAGCAATTTTTGCAAAGTCCTGAATAAATTTCCTGTAATAGCCAACCAGTCCTAGGAATGACTTTATATCTTTGGCGTTTTTAGGTTGAGGGAATCCTGATACGCAGTCCACTTTTGCAGGATCGGGTTTAATACCGTTTTCAGTGATGATATGACCTAGATATAAACATTCTTTGCGTAGAAATGAACATTTTGAAGGTTGAAGTTTCAAGTTATGCTGCCTAAATCTTTGAAATGCTTCGGTTAATCTGTGATTATGTTCTGTCAAATTATTCGCATAAATTACTATGTCATCTAGGTAAATAAAACATTTTAACCCATTAAGGCCGCTTAGGACAGTATTCATTAACCGTTGAAAGGTTGCAGGGGCTCCCTTCAATCCGAATGGCATTCGATTGAAAACGTAGTGTCCGGTCTGAGTACTGAAAGCAGTTTTTAATTTATCGTTATCATCCAATTTCACTTGATGAAACCCATTGGCCAAATCCAGGGTGGTGAAATATTGGGCTTGTCCTAACTGGTCAAGGATATCAGTGATATTAGGTAGGGGAAACGCGTCAGCTCCTGTGGTTATATCGTTAATTTTTCTGAGATCTACGCATACGCGGTACTTTGGTTCACCCGAGGGATCGCTCTTTTTTGGTACCACTAATAGAGGACTATTCCAAGGGCTACACGACGGAGAAATTATACCATCATTCAGCATTTGATCCGTTTGTTCTTTTATTATTTCACGATGTTTGAATGGTAATCTGTAGGGTTTAGTATTAATTGGTCCCTTAGAAGGATCTGTGGGTATATTATGTTGGACCGTGTTTGTACAAGAAAGTTTATCACCGTCTAAATGAAAGATATCATTATAAAGGTTGCAGGCTTCTAGTAGCGAATTAGTTTCTTCATTGTTAAGTCCTTCAAGATTCAATGATTTTTTTAATTTTTCTAAACGTTCGAGTTGGCTCATACTATTTATTTCTGTAATATCCACATTATTTTGGATGAAAGGCTCCACACTAACTCTAGGCATGGTTATTGTAAAATCTTCGTCTGAAATATTCAAAATACTGACAAAACATTTGTAATTTTTAACTTTGGTCAATGTAGTCCCTAAATATAGCTTGTCAGATATTTGTTTTGGTTTTACAATCCCTTCGGCATCTGGCATATTCGCCAAAGCGGAAATTATTGTTTCGCATCTTGCAGGAATAATTACGAATGTTTCAGAAGGTAACAATTTAAAATGGTTGTTCTCAAAGTTAACACTTTCCTTTTCGTAATCGATTTTAGCTTTATACTTTTGTAGAAAATCACGTCCTAAAAGACCGTCGTTTTTAATTGATGTGCTATCAGAAATGACGTGAAATTCGTGTTTCAAGGTTTTTTCATTTTCTAGTTTAATTGAAATAAAACAGGTACCCAAAGTGTAAATTGGTTGCTCACTAATACCCTTCAATTCTACGATTATTTCCTTATTGATTACAGAGTCATCTTCTATTCTACCTGCTTTTAAGAGGGACACGTCTGCGCCCGTATCCAATAAAAGTCGAACAACTGAATTTTTTATATTTGAAGAACATATTTCAATCACATCTAATTGTTTATAATTTTCGGAAATCATAATGGTTTTACGCGACGAATTTAATTTATTGTTGCTTGAATTGTTACTATTTGATGTGTTTGGAGAAGAAAATGATAATTTATTATTTGAACAGCTATTGTAATTTTTAATCACCATAGTCGGCTGTTCGCGGTCATGGCTGTTCACTCGTTTCCCGAAAAATTTTCTTGGGATGAGGCACTAGGTAATGAGGGGGGATTATTGACTGAATTGTTTTGGGTCGAGATTTGCGATTGAATGGTTTGCACTTGTGAAGTAAATGAATCGCGTGCCTGAGGATTTTGCTGATTTGGGAGATACGAACCATTATTTCGTTCGTACGAATCTCTTTGTTGCCTAGGAAAGTTTTGGTCATGTGCATTTTCAATGGGATAATTTCGTTGATTATTAAACTGGCTTTGATTGTAGTAATTGTTGGAATTGAATCGTCTAGAGTTTTGATTTTGGAATCTTTGGTACGAATGATTTTGTTGGTAATTACGACCGTAGTTATTATAACCACTGGAAAAAGGACGATCTATATTGTTATTTGGCGTTGGTAAATAGGAATTATTTCTTGAAAAATTGTGATTGCTCTGATTTGAATTAAAATTTCTTTGTCGAGAAGATGAAAATTGTTCGTTTCTCGGTTGACTTTGTTCAAAATTACGGAGTTGTCTACATTGCGACGTCAAATGATTATTCATATTACAAAACATACACAAAGTTTGACTTGAACCTTGATTAAAATTAAAATTTCTATTTCCATGATTTTGTACAACATTCATATTTCTATAATTTTGATTGTTTTTCATTTTATCATATTGCTCAAGCTCAAGCTCTATTGCTACTGATATAACTCTTTCTAAATTTGTGGTATTCTCCGCAACTATGCGTAATTGAGTTTTTTCGTCCTGAAGACCTTTCCTAAAATTAGTTACTAGTAATAATTGCAAATTTTCTATTAGTACTTTAGCTTCATTTGGAATATAATTCAAGTTACAAGTTTCTTTATATTTGTTAAAAATTTTTTGGATACGATCACCGTATTCTTTAATACTCTCTCTATGATTTTGTTTTATATTAGTTAATAAATTTAAAAAATAAGAAGGAGGTCTCTTATCTGTGAATTTTTCTATCAAAAAGTCTTTAATTTCCTCCCAGTTTTCAAATTCTTTATATTGTGTTACCTCTTGTGCCTTCCCTTTCAATTTAGTTGCGAAAATTAATTCAGCTAAGTTAGCCTTTTCTGTGTCCTTTACGATTTTCATCATCGCATCACAGCTTTTTAGAAAAAAATTTAGTGAATTAGCATCACCTTGCCCATCAAAAGGATCAATTTGATTTAAAACGTCAAATGCGTCTTTACCAGCCATTTTTGCTCAAAATTTATATGTAATTTAAAAAAAATTGATTATGTTACGTTCAATCGATAAATAATTGTTATTTGCAGTACCTATCTAAAATATAATAATTATTGATAATAATATTCACGTTCTGTTTGTATAATAATACGTGTTTAATAAAATCTTATTCCTAACTTAACAAAAAAGTTTTGAAGAAAATAGCGTCACACAGAAAACAAAGAAAGGACTTACTTGTTCATTTCCTGGGATTGGAAACTAGTTGTCGATCTTCTGCTGCTACAGTCCGCTGCGTCTTCGCGCTCCTGCAAACCAGTTAACAGTTGCTCTCTGCTTGCCGAGGAAACTTGCTGCGTCTGGGCGCGCCTTCAAATAGCCCCAGGACTTTTCTTCCGGAAAGGGTGTTGATGCGTACTAGACGCTCCTGCGAGCAACACCACGAAATCTCACCGCTGCCACCAATGTTAGGAGTTGAGCCACAAGAACTGTGACTTTTATCCCAAATATACCTACACTAGAATTAAAACTATATCTTTTGATTTAATAAAAAAAGGTTTCGTTTATTTGTGAAAATTTATAAGTTTTGGGAAGGACACTTTGTCAGTTATGAGAGGTAACTTTAGATGTTGTCAGAGTCAAGATGGAATTCTGAATGTCTTCTCGTCTTCTTTCCTGAAAGAAGGAAACGTCCTGGAACCTCCTTCGAAAGGGCGGGAGTTCCTCTAGTTATTCACTGAAAGTACCTTAACGCTATTTTACAGATGTTACTTATATTGGTGCTAAAATATTTAATGATTTGGGATTTTTTTGGGAAGTTTATACAATAATAAAAACTAAACCCTATTCGGGCACGTAAATAGTTATTGGACATCATTCCGACAATTTAACAGTTTATGAAAATAGAGGGATATAAAACAAGGGTCCGAAAGGTAAAGCCATATTGAGCCGACAAGGCATGGTCAGGCCTCTCTGCAAAATACACAGTAAATATAATAGAAAATTAGAGATATAATTAAATGTTCCTATAATCACTGTGTTATCTTATTGGTTCATAACAACTGTTTTTTCTACTGAACGACGATGCTGCCAATGGTGGGAGAGCGGACGGTGGCGCGGTCTTCACCGAGGCTGTGGGACTTCGCCCCCCTGTCTCGACTGAAGGAACCGAAGTAGCCAGTAAATTTGTGCAGTCGGACTTGTTTTTGTTTTGATTGTGTGTAACCTCAATTTTATTATTTAAATTTAAAAGTGTGATAATCGTATTCAGGTTTTTGTTTGAATGTTCAAGTTCTTGAATTAAACGATTTTGCATATTTACTTCACATTGAGCAACCCTTAAATCAGCCAATTTACCCAGGCAAGATAAATTGCGACATACCTCTTGTTCCGTTGATATGGAGTCATGAAAAATATCTTCATCCTGTTGACTTTTGTTAAGAAACTTCACTACTTCTTCACTTAACTTTGAGACTACGTTGTCAGGTAGCTTTTTATAAATAATGTAAGAAATAAGATCAAGTTTAACCAATTTTTGCAGTTCGCTAGAAATTTGTTGCTGCATCTCAGTGGACGCCATCTTGACAAAAAATGTCGACCTGTCGACTGTCAAACTCATCAAAAACAGAGATACTGCGTTCGAGGATTTTCAAGATCAACGAAGTACTCCATAGGGTTAATCAAGGTAGTACAAAAGAAAGCCCCTACGGCCTTTTCGAGGTTACCGATTTAATAACTAGTAATAGATGGCGCCAGATGGACTGAATAGTTGATTAAAATGATGAACATTAATTAAACAAATGTATAAGTAACATTAGCAACGTTACACTTCAGCTCCTTATTTAAACGAAATATTTCGATAAAACGGGCTTCTGGTAAAGCAAAAGCATCCCCTCTTTCTCTAAGAAGTCTTCTTGCGATTCGAAGCTTCCGATTTTCAACCAAACGCCGCCCCCGTCGCAATATCCGATCCACCACAGGTAACATATTTAGTAATAACAGTAAATTTTCGAAAAATATTTTGATTTGACTACTTGATAAACAAAAAACTAACCTCACAACATTGAACGCTGAACTTGAAGGATGTCAAAAATCCTCCATAAAAAGTAAAAATCGCCGAATTGAAAACACCTTTCAAGGACATGTTTAACGAAACGAGATTAAAATCGCTCAGCGCTCGATATCGAATACCGTATCGAGTTGATGGATTCGAGTCGCAAGCTTCGACTTCGAGGAATTATAATCCGGCTGCAGTTCCTTGACCGTAATCTTGTTCGCATAGCATCCTGAAGCTATTCTCTTGCCCAAATCAACAATGTACGATTCAAACCTAAGCTCATTGTCTTTTATAAGTCCGCGAGAAACGTAGTATTAAGTCTTATCTTGGTAACAGAAGTCAGCTTGTGAGGGTGGACTCGACCATGTCCTCTTGTAAACCAATTGAATGTGGTGTGCCTCAGGGTTCAGTTCTTGGCCCTATTTTGTTCCTGCTATTTATTAACGACATTGCTAGTCTGGATATTAGCGGCAAAGTTTGTCTCTTCGCAGACGATACTAGTTTCACTTGGAGCAACCCGGATATTACGGAACTCCATAGAACCGTATCTAGTGACTTAATCACCATCAAATCATGGTGTGACTCAAATCTCCTATGCCTCAACCTCTCTAAAACCAAAGTTTTATCTTACAGAGCTTCGCTCCAATCTGTAGTACTGGATAACAATACCATGGAGGCCGTTGATTCCGTGAAATTCCTGGGGCTTGTTGTTGATAAATCTCTAAAGTGGGACCTGCATATCGACGCCTTAGCAAAGAAATTAAGTTCGGCCTGTTTTGCACTGAGATCTGTTTCCAGGGAGCTTAACTCGGCAACTTGCAGGATGGTATATTATGCTCTTTTTGAGTCGCATTTACGTTACGCCCTTCCATTCTGGGGCACGTGTTGTGCGTCTCAATTTGAACGCATTTTTAGACTGCAGAAGAGAGCTCTTCGTTATTCTTTGGGACTTGGTAGTAGAACTCACTGCCGGGAATTTTTTATCAAGTCTAGTATATTGACTCTTCCATCTTTATTTATTTTCGAATCGGTCTGCTTAATTCGTAAGCACTTAATATCAGCCATCTCACAATTATCCACTGAGGAACGCAGAGTTGGATCTTTATCTGCCAATCCCGCGCTCAGAGTTAGTTAAAAGTTCAATACTTTATAATGCTAAAAAGATGCATAATCATCTACCGCCTAACATCAGGTCCATTGCATCTTTTCTCGAATTTCGCAGGGCGTTGAAGGTGTATTTACTGGGGAGAGCCTTGTACACAGTAAGCGAGTTGTTTATGGTTTCCTAATTCTAAATTTTGAGCAGCTTACTCACAGGTTTTGTTTTTGTTCCTGTATCATGATAGATTATTATAAGTTATTGTTTGTTTGTTTTTTTAGTACCTATAATATGCTTACTCGCACAGTATAAGCAGTTAGACCTAGATGTTTGTTTATAAGTTTTAATCAAATTTTGACCATGAACTATTTGTTCAAGTGTTTGGTTTTGTCTGTGCTTTTGCATTTGTATGTTTTGTTTTTATTTTTTCAGCTTTGTCCACAAAATTGTGAAATTTTCTGACAATAAAGCAAATTCTTTCTTTCTTTCTTTCTTTAGTGTTAGGGCAACTCTCAATGGCAGTATCTCCAATAACCAAACCTTCCATGTGACACTTAAGGCTCACAATGTTTGTTTTATCAAAATTCAGGAGCAAGAGGTTTGCGTCACACCAAGCCTTGATTTTCATCATATCGTCAGGAATAATCTCATCCAAGGAGGTCAAGTCTCTACAGTGCCAGAAAACAGTAGTGTCATCCAAGAAGAGCGTGAACCTTCCTCCAATGTCCAAAGCAGCCAAATCATTAATTTAAATAACACAACCACAAAACGATAACTCTTTGATTAGCTTGAGTCGAATTCCCAACAGAAATGAATTAAAATAGGAAATGTTGCGTAGGTATTTATTGTGGAGGTGAAATTTGCACCCGTAATAATCCTAACTACTTCTCTCTTCGAAATTGATTAGGCAGGCAACTACTGTATAGCCCTTAGCAATTAACGTGGTTGGGACCGAATTTACTCATCGATAAATGGGAGAAGTAAAACAACTCTTAGTCTTCTCCACAATTCTTTATGTAAAATTCAGTATTGAAATTTTACTACGAGTACATGTTTCGGATAGTGTATATCCATCTTCAGCTCTAAAATTAAATTAAAATGATATGAGTTTGAGGAAACCTTAACTAACAGTAATTCCAAAGACACAAGATGTGGAATAATCCACAACATACCCTTTGTTTTATTAAACCAATGCTTTCGAATGCATGAAACCTCTGATCTAAGGTGAGCACATTGAGACTTGTCCCGGAAAATGCTGCTCACTGAGTGAAAAAAGGGGGGTGTTGATCTTGCCAGAAGCAGTGGATCCTGGCTGGAGAAACGAGTGAAATCTAAAGGTGAAAAAACCCTAGGTTGGGTCGGCTGTTCTACTTCAAGTATTATGTACTTACTAGCTTATTAGTGTTCAAGCGAGTGTTCAAGTTGTGCGACCTGGGTTTCGTTACCCGGCGAAGAGCTTTTTTAAATTGAATAATAATTAATTTGAACAGATTTATTGGGGAAATTTTATAATTTTACTAATTTTCTCGTTTTTTCCGAATGAAAGAGATGACAGCTAATGGCTGTCATAGGAACGTCATATTCAAATTTCAAATTTCAAAGATCAAAAGGTGCTTTCTTATTGCAGGCAAGACGACAGCATTGGTTTTTACAAATTATTCATATCTCTTGCTAAATATTTTCTGTTCAACCAGAAAGAAATTCTGTTACATGTTTTCAGGCTCAATTCAACCTGAAGAAAAAATGAAAAAAAATTTACCCTTGGCAAGATTCTAACAAAGTGCCATCTAACTGTTGTTGTTTAAAAGTGAGTCGACCTTGACTACAGAAAGCACCGTTAAAATAAAATTCAAACATCTTAAAAGGATGGTTGAAGCCCTCACCGCCAGGTGTCTCTACCTACACGCACCAACAACCCCAATAGGAGGAGAAACGAACAAATCCAAACGCATATAGTTACAAAAAAGCAACACAAATGAAATGTAACCAAAACCAAAAGATCAAGGCGAGAATTGTTTTACTTCTTGATATTTAAGAAGCTCCACTGTGGGAAAAATGGACTATTTTTTCAATTTATAAAATTTTTAATTCAATCTGCTACCTGCTGGGAGCGAATTTACCATAATCCGGTATATTAGTTCATTGCACACACATCTGTACCACTAGGCATAGCACAATGACCATTAATTGATGGGATAAACTGATGTGAAGTTATCAGACAGAAGTCCAGACAATTTTCCAGAAACAGCCGAAGGTTCAGTGACGTCGGTTTTTTTTATATGTATATTTTACCTTTGTTTTTTGTAACATCCACTTATTAGGTGCTCCCTAAGGATATCACATGAAAATTCTCAATTATTTTATATTATTATTAGTAGGTACATATTTACCACACCCCTGCGCCCCTACGCTCTTTAAAATTTTTAATTGTGAAATATGTTTCTTAGCATTTCTCAAAAACTGTCCATACTGACAGGTTCAAATTATTACTAGACATTATTTAGATCAGAAAGAACATTTTAAAAAATATATCACGCCCCTGCGCCCCTACGGTCTCCGAAATTTTTAAGGGTGAAAAATGTTTTTTAACTTTTTTCAAAAACTGCCCGTATCTAAGGTATAAAAACACAATAATGTATTGGTATGACATAATAGTTATTTATGTATCAAGGGTACTAAGTAGATGATTATGCCCTGAGGGCGAATGTCTTACAAAGCCGAGGGCCTCTGGCCCGAGGGTTCGTAAGTCGCCCGAGGGTATATACCGGGTGTCTACGAGATCAGTTTCGCGCTGGCATTTGCTGTTTTTTTTTTCGATGGCAAAGATTTTTGGTATTGAGTGTAGGTTTGAGCAATGTCATCTTTTGACATGTGTGTCAATGTTTAGTAACTTCCGGTTTGACCGGAAATGGTCCTAACTCCGTAATTTTGAATGGCATCCCAATAATTTTTTCGCATTTTTGGTATCTGCGGATCATGATGTCTACGAAAACGTCAAATTTGAACATTTTTGAAGAAATTTTAGAACTCTGGATGAAAAGTTATTTTTGCACAGAAAGTGACGGAGCGGTCTTAAAATTGTTATTTTCAACCAACATAATCGTAAAAAAATGCGAATGCCAAGTTATTATCCTATGCTTGTTCTCCAAATGCTTCCAAAGCTGAAAAAAATCACATTTTACGTGATAACTCAATGAAATCAGTGAAATCACCCGACTTTCATAACAATTTTTTTTACTTTTTTCAAAATAAAACCAACTATGCATTAAAACTTTTTATTCATCCAGTTTTTAATTATTTTTCCAATATTTTTACTATGTATTACTATAACTGATAAAACTACTGATAAATAAACCCCTGTATTCAAACTTTGTATTTACAAATTCCCGAGATGTCAAACAATGACAAATAAGCATATCTTGCCCACAGATCTTGTCAATGGCTTGTCAAGAAAAAAAAAAAAAAGCACCAGCTCCTTTTGAAAAGCGTTCTTCATACAGGGGTTCATTTATAAGTAGTTTTATCATTTATAGTAGTGCATTATAAAAATAATAAGAAAATAATTAAAAACTAACATAAATGAAAAGTTTCAATGCATAGTTGGTTTTATTTTGAAAAAGGTAAAAAACTGTTTTTGTGAAAGTTGGGTGATTTCACTGATTTCATTGAGTTATCACGCAAAATGTGATTTTTTCAGCTTTGGAAGCATTTGGAGAACAAGCATAGGATAATAACTTGGCATTCGCATTTTTTTACGATTGTGTTGGTTGAAAATAACAATTTTAAGACCGCTCCGTCACTTTCTGTTCAGAAATAACTTTTCATCCAGAGTTTTAAAATTTCTTCAAAAATGTTCAAATATGACGTTTTCGTACACATCATGATCCGCAGATACCAAAAATGCGAAAAAATTATTGGGATACCATTCAAAACTACGGAGTTAGGACCATTTCCGGTCAAACCGGAAGTTACTAAACATTGACACACATGTCAAAAGATGACATTGCTCAAACCTACACTCCATACCAAAAATCTTTGCCATCGAAAAAAAAACCAGCAAATGCCAGCGCGAAACTGATCTCGTAGACACCCGGTATATCTATTAGTACCCGTGGTGCATACAAACTTTTATGTCATACCAGTTGGTTGTGAATAATAAATACCTGGGAAAAAAGTGTCACTTTGCAAATTGTCATCAGTGTGCAAACATCATCATTTTTTGACAAAAATAATATGTTTATAAGCGTAAATTTATATTTTGTTAATAAAGAATAAGTTAATTGAAAACTGTTTTTTGCGTCTTTATGCCCACGCGGGCCATAATGTGTACTTTATGCCCGCACGGGCATAAAGTAATGAATTATGTAGATGGTATCTAAGGTATAAAAACACAATAATGTATTGGTATGACATAAAAAAATATATCACACCCTACGGTCTCTGAAATGTTTAAGGGTAAAATATGTTTTTCTTTTCATTTCATTTCTCAAAAACTGTTCATACTGACAGGTTCAAGTTATTACCAGACATTATTGAAATCACAAAAAACTTTTGAAAAAATATACCACACCCCTGCGCCCCTACAATCTTTGAAATTTTTAAGGGTGAAATATGTTTTTCTTTTCATTTCATTTCTCAAAAACTCTCCCTACTGTCAGGTTCAAATTATTACTAGACATTATTTAGATCATAAAGAACATTAAAAAAAATATACCACACCCCTGCGCCCCTACGATCTTCAACATTTTTAAGAGTGAAAAATGTTTTTTAACTTTTTTCAAAAACTGCCCGTACTGACAGGTTCAAATTAATACCAGACATTATTTAGATCACAAAGAACATTAAAAAAAATATACCACACCCCTACGGTTTTCGAAATTTTTAAGGGTGAAAAATGTTTTATAACATTTCTCAAAAACTGTTTGTACTGAAGAAAGGCTTCAAGAAAACAAAAATGTTAACAAAATCTTCGTATTTATTAAAAACTGTATAACAAGCTGATTTTCAAAAAAAGGAACATTATAAATATCAAGTATAAAATTAAACAATCAATCAAACAAAAGTCGTGTTTTCAAATTATAAGGATTATCCCACCTAAATAATTAAGTAGGCACCTACCTACATATTTATGATGGTTAAAATAATTTGCGGTATAAATAGGGTGTTATAACATCGCAATATTTATGGGTGAGAGTTAGAGTGTATAGGTAGTTATTCTATTTGCACAAAATGTATAAGTACATTATTTCAATTTCAATGCTTCTATTTTAAAACGTATGTATCTACATATGTATAGTTACTTTACTTACCTACTAAAGATTTAACTAAACAAAATAATAAAGATTTAACCCAACAAAATAATAACGATTTAACTTTATCTCTGGGTTAACTAGAACAAAATAAAAATGTGCATTTCTTAGGCAATACTTAAAAATATTAAACAGTTTTTCATGGCAAAAATGGTACCTTTCCAATAATTTCCTGCAGGTTATAGGTGTAAACGCTTTTTTCATGGACCCTGCAGTTATTTGGACCAATCTGACTATGCGTACCTAAACATTGCTAGGAAGTTTATGCACGTTCAGATCAATATCAAAATCTGCAGGGTCTTGGAAGAAAGCACTTACACCTTGCCTGACCAATATTAAATAGTAGTCAAATTTATTTATTTTATTTATTTATTGTTGTTGTAGCAGTTTACATTTCTATAGCACAAAGCGTACAGTAATATAAATATAATAATATACTACAAAATATGAAAACTTCTACTTTAGTGCACAATGGTACTTAAAGTACTGTGTGTGCACTAATTTTCTTATACAAGTAGCTATGAGGTTTTTATATTAAGCCTTATATAATAAAAAGTAACAGGACGCAAATCATCTACTTATGACTAATTTCAATACTGTAACAGTGGTAGTTAATGTAAAAATAACAACAGAGATAAGTTCATGTGTAGATAGTATCTAATCTAGACTACATAATTAATTACATAATTACTTTGAAGGATCCATTGTCTTATTTCTTTTTTGCATTTGGAGTATGGCTTTAATTTGATATTATTTGGAAGGCAATTAAAAATTTTTGGACCTAGACAGTAAATATGATTTTGGCAAGCAGTATGCTTGGGGTTTTGCCGTGTGACATTGTTTTGCGCTGCATTTCTTGTATTTCGTCCGTGGTTGATGGGTTCTTTATAGTATGGTATTTTTACCATAAATCTAGCAACCGCTTTAAGGTGTAACTGTCTGATATCCAATAATTGGCTTTCTCTGAAGAGCAATTCAGTAGGAAACCTTTTATTTTTGAATAGCATAATTTTGATAATATATTTTTGTGCAACTTGAAGCTTATTTATTATTGTCACCCCGGCACTACCCCAAACCACCACCCCCATAGTTCAAAATTGATTCAACCAGAGCATAGTAAACCATCTTTAATGTACTCAGACTTAAAACATTTCGCAGCTCATAAAATTTATATATTAATTTCCTTATTTTTCCTGTCACATAATTAACTTGCTCTTTCCATGTAAAGTTTTGATCAAGGTAGATCCCTAAGTACTTTATACATTTCACCCTCTCTATTAATTTATTGCATACACAGATTTGGCTTAAATCACAGTCATAGTTGTGGAGTTTCAGGTTTTGGAAATTTGGCAGCGAACGTGAGGAAAGTGCAAAAGTGAGAAATTTTGTTTTGTCTACATTTAGGGATAGAAGGCTGTTGTCTAACCATCTTTTAATTTTTTGAATGGCTTTCTCTGCTAGATTTTTCGCACTCTCCCAGTCGTCGCTCCAAATTAATATAGCAGAGTCGTCAGCGAAACAGAACACCACTCCATTCTCCGCCAGAATTTGCATCAGACTATCGATATATATATATATATTAAATAATAATGTTGAAAGGACTGTACCCTGTGGCACACCAAACTCTACATCCACCTCGTCGCTAACTTCCGCCGCTATTTTTGTACTTTGCTTTCTTTTCAAATACGATTTGACTAGGTTATTTGGCGTTCCCCTAATTCCCATGCTGTCAAGTCGATTTAGCAGAATTTGGTGGGCCACAGTGTCAAAGGCCTTTTGAAGGTCCAGGAAAATACCTATAACTTTTTTCCCCTGGTCCAGCTTTTTTAAAACTGTTTCAGTTACCCTACAGAGTGCGTTTTCTGTACTGGAATTTTCCCGAAATGCAAACTGTTTTTCATTTAGTAACTTATTTTTCTCCAAAAAGTTCGTCAGTCTTAGTCTAATACATTTTTCAAGAAGTTTACTTATTGTACTCGTCAGGGCAATTGGCCTATAATTATTTGTACTTTTTTTGTCCCCCTGTTTATATAATGGTATTATAGTTGCAGTTTTGAAAGATTCAGGGAAAATTCCAGTACCCAAAACAACATTGACCAAATGTAATAGTGGTTGCATTAGGTAATCTTTATATTTTTTTATAAGATCCGAACTAATACCGTCTTTTCCCCCTTTTACATTGTTCTTTAGGTTATTTATTTCTCTAATAAGCTCAATGTCAGTGATAGGACTTAAAAAGCAAGACTGTGTCACCCTGTTACCTCCCTGCTCTCCCACCGTCACCCCAGAGTTTTTTATTTTTTGAGCCAGTTTTTTACCTATTTTTGAAAAATAATTATTAAACTCATCAGCTATTTGCTTTTCACTCGTAAGCTCTATGTTATCAGAACTGATTATACTTTTTATCTTTGATCCAGTATTATAATCATTTGTAGCTTCTCTAATTACTTTCCATAGCTTTCTTGGGTCTGTGGAATTTTTTTCAGCAAGTTTTTTATAATATGAATATTTTGCGTTTTTAATCAGTTTTGACACCACAGATCTGTAATTTTTGTATCTCCGCAACAGAGCCAAATTATTATTACTTAATGCACATTCTTTTTTTAATTTGTCTCTATTTCTAATGGACGTTAAGATTTCATTATTTATCCAAGGTTTTATTATCTTTTTCTTACAAGTAATTATTTTTGTTTTTGTACAGCTTGACAATATGTTATTGAACTTATCAACGAACCTACCAGCACACAAGTCAGAGTCCCAGGAAATCAGCACATCATCCCACTCTGCCCCTTGCAAACAATTTTTCAATTTTTCATAATCAATTTTCTGATATGTGTTGTTTCTGTTGTATTCGGGCGTTTTAGAGTCTGTTCGCATAATAAGCAGAATGGGATTGTGATCTGTAAGATCGTGTTCCAGAACAACAGCATCGACCTGACTGAAATATCTTTCACTACACTTAACAAAATAATGGTCCAGACATGATACTGAGTCTCCAACTTTTCTTGTGGGTTTATTAATCATACTAACAAACCCATGACTTTGCATCATTGTTAAGTAATTATTGGTTGTATCCTCTTCCATTTTTAGTAAGTCTATATTTGCGTCCCCCGTAAAAATGTATATTTGGCTTTGATTAATTTCTTTTTGCATTATAGTGTTTAAGTTATTGATGAAACTTTCCTGCGAAAGACTGAAGCCTTTGTATGTTGCCAGGAGGTTAATTATCAAATTATTTTTTTGTAGCATTACCTTTATTATCTTGAGTTGCTCCTCCATTAGTATCTCATGGCCTAGGAATATATCATGCTTAACATACACTATGCATCCATCGCACCTGTTTAAATTGCTTTCATTGAATGTAATACTGTACCCCGGTATGTTGAAGTCAGTGTAATTATATATAAAGTGTGTTTCTGACATCACAATAACGTCGAAACTCTTTTGCAAGGACTCCAAGAAAACCAAAAACTGGTCAAAGTTTTGGTACACACTTCTTATGTTAACATGCATCACACTTATGTTATCCTGGTGGTTATCAAAAAAATTTACTTCAGTTATATCACTACACACATATGCCTCTTGGACTTTATAATCATCCAATATATTGTTCATTTCCATCACTAGAGTTATATAGTTTTTTATCACATAATATTATTATGAGGGTGTTTTGAAGGGTGTATGAATACCCCTACACTGTAGGAGGCAGATCTTCTGATGATCTAATTTTTATGGCTATATCTTGATCTGTTTTTTTGAGAAATATTGTACCGTTGACACAGAATGCTGCTTTGTATCCGTATTTCTTCTTAAAATCTTCATTTAGATAAATATTCTTATCAGCCCCCTCCAGTCCACATTTGGCAATCGATGTTCCTTTCATTGTTTTTATCTTCTTGAGTACTTCCTTTTTTAATTGCACGTTCTCAAGTTTTGCTAAAATTGGCCCCTCTTCTCCAAATCTAAAGCACTCTATTATGCTCTGTTCACCTATGGGCATCTGCAGGGTAGATATTATTCTAGAAACAATCTTTCTTGGGCAAGGGTCCGTCTGCTTAGGCACCCCAGCCACAATGATATTACACTCCTTTTCCTTTGTTTCCATGTCATCCAACTTGGCTTCAATTTTTACAATTCTTTGCTTTAGCTCAATGTTCTCCTTTTTGAGCACTTTTAGTTCGTCAAGCGCTTTTTCAAGACTTGTTTTCTGCTCATCAAATGAGTTTGACATGAATTGCATAGAGTTTTCCAGGGAGGTCAACTTTTTTCCCATTTTGTCTATTTTATCCTCCACAGGCTTAAAGTTAAGTTGGAAGGACTCTTTGATGATAGCTCTCAGCTTCTTTTCATCCATTTCTGGCATATTCTCTGATTTTTCACTATTTTTACGTAGTTTCTGAACACTAACCTCGATTTTTTCAGAGTACGTAGTTTCTGAACTCTAACCTCGATTTTTTCAGAGGTATCACAACAAGAGAAGTTTCCACTCGAATTTTCGTTTCCCACGCGAAATGCACAACTTTTATGGTAGCTCTCTTTGCACTTGTAACAATCTAAACTATCTATTACATTCTTTTTACAGTATTTACACTTTCTAACAACTTTATTATTTTGAACCAGTTGATCCATAACCTAACCTCACATAAAAATCGTTTCTTCTAAAAAATGCATAAATACCCACATCCTCTTCTTCTGCACTAAAAATTCTGTTTTACTTTACACCCTGGGTTCTGAACTAAGTTAGATTAGTCAACCATCCAAGGACCTTTTTTTTCAGTTATACATGTAAACCCCATACTTTGTGAGTGGCTTGCTTACATCAAGTCCTACAACTTTTCCTCTACTACTTTTCTCGGAAATGGCACGTATGCGCGCAGGCGACTCGCAAACATGTCGATCTGACGTAGCTATGTTTCCTGATACATGTAGGTAAATCTAATTTTACGAATAGTGTTTGATTTTTATGTCTAAATCGCGGAAATCAACTTGGCCGACAAAAATAATGGCAAATTGGGGGAGTCCGATACCCCTAAAGAGTCGCCTGCGCGCATACGTGCCATTTCCGAGAAAAGTCGTAGAGGAAAAGTTGTAGGACTTGATGTAAGCAAGCCACTCACAAAGTATGGGGTTTACATGTATAACTGAAAAAAAAGGTCCTTGGATGGTTGACTAGATACTTTAGATACTAGGGCGTGAAGTTGTGGTATATTTTTTCAGATTTATGGCTTTATTTTGTGGGTAATAGAATTTTTTTTGCATAAAACAGGTGTAGGAAGTGAACCTTTTTTCACAAATGTGTGAAAAAAAAATGCTTTACACACCTGCTGCATACAAATTTTTTTCTACTACCGACAATATTATGAGCGGGCGTTATAGATCATAGCTCCGGAATGCCATTAAATTTGGAAAAAATATACCAACAACACAACTTTACGCCCTAGTGTTTAAAATAACTTTGTTCACAACCTAAGGTGTAAAGTAATATCACATTTCTAATGCAGAAAAAGGGCAGCAAAGGCTTTGATAATATAAAATTTTATACTTGTGGGTATTTATGCATTTTTGAGAAGAAACTAATTCGTTCTTACAAGTTTTATCGTCTGTTATATGTATCTGAAATCTAATTCAACGTCTTTTGAACAGTGCGTTAAGTAAGTACTTTACGCACGGTAGTGGAAAACAAATTTTTTTAGCTAAAACCAAAGGCAACTGTTTTTATGTTAATCTAGCAAAAATAGCTACTTTTGTAACAAGTACCTCCAATCGACAAAAATAATAGTAAGTAGAATAATTTTAGATGTAAGCAGTGTAAAGTATGGTTTAACAATAGTTTACAGGTCACCCTCTACAAACAAAAATAACTTTATAAATGACAATTGGTTGAGGTTTTATTTGGGATTGGATCGAAATAAAACAACAGAAGTCTGTTATTTCAGATTGTCAATGACAATGACAATCTGAAATAACAGACTTCTGTTGTTTTATTTCGATCCAATCCCAAATAAAACCTCAACCAATTACAATTAAGGGATCGACAACAAACTAACCAAGTTTTATAAATGACTTTGAATATTACTTTAAAAATGACATTACGGAGAAAAATATTGAAGTAGTGGTTGGTGATATTAACTTTAATTTATTAGATAACCAGGATCCTCTTACTGTCACCTATTATTCAATGTTAACCTCTAATGGCTTTAAATCATATGTAAATAATATTACTAGAGAAAAAACAAAAAGTTGTTTGGATCACATATTTGTCAAAATGAATCTTAAATTGAATAACATAAAAACACTTTCGTATATCATAAAGACTGACATTACAGATCACTATCTAGTTTCATTAAATGTTGCAACCAAAAAAGATAATAATAATAGCAAGAGCAATACTGTGATAATCTCAGAGATTAACTGGAGACAGCTGAATGAGTTCTTTAAAAATGAAAGGTGGGCAGAGGTATTAGATACTAACGAAACAGAACTTAGCTTTAGTAAATTTATTACCATTGTTCAAAATTATGTGACGCAAAGCAAAACTGTAAAAACTATTAACACAAAACACAAAAAGTTAAAGCCATGGATTTCACAAGGATTAATTAAGGCTATCAAAAAGAGAGACAGGATTAAAAGGCAACTTCAAACACATTTTACAACAGAAAAAGAGATAGAATACAAAAATTATCCAAACCACCTTAAAAAGCTCTTAAATACAGTAAAAAACGAATATTATAAGCAAAAAATAGAAAGTAGCAAACAAGATATTAAAAAAACATATAAAATTATTACAGAAATAACAAACAATAACAAAAAAAACAAAAAGTCTCTTAAAAATTACAGATACTAATAACAAAAATTTTGAAACTGATCTTGAAATGGCAAATCACTGTAATGAATATTTTTCAAACATAGGTCTTCAGATGCTTGGTAAAATACCTCAAGTTAACCTAGAAAATAATGTCGAATCAGTGAACAAATCAATATTCCTAACTCCAGTAACTGACAAAGAACTTATTCAGCACATCAACAGTTTAAAAACAGACAGTAGTCCAGGTCTCGATATGATTACTGTAGAACTTATCAAAAATATGCATCAGTATCTACTGGCACCCCTTAAGCATATTTATAATCTCATTTTTGAAACAGGGACTGTACCTGGCCATTTCAAGAAATCAATAATTATACCAATCTATAAATCAGGTGCTAAAAATCAAATATCAAACTACAGACCAATAAGCTTAATTGGTAACTTTTTTTTTATTTATTAAATAACAAATTACAATTTTTGTTTTTTTCATATAATCTAAGGCACAAGTTAAGCTATGTACTTTGTTATTCGCTCCTAAACAGCTAAACGCTGGTAACGGAGCAAGATATAATTTGATTCAGACTACACAATATTCAGACTAATAAAACCTTAAAATTACCAAAGTTATACAGTAAAAAAACACTTATGTAAATAAAAACATTCGCAACAATCACATTTATTTGTACCTTTATTTTGCTAAACTTTTTGAAAAGTGTCTAAAAAACCGCCTCACAAACTTTTTTACAAAAAACGGTTTGTTATCAAAAGACCAATATGGATTTACAGAGGGTGTCAGTACCACTGATGCAATAGACACCTTACTCAAAGAAGTGACTAATAACATAAATCAAGACAAAAAGTGTATTGCTGTATTTCTGGACCTGGCAAAGGCCTTCGACACAGTCTCTCACAAAATACTATTGAGGATTTTAGAATCCAATGGAGTGAGAGGGACTACGTTGAGGCTTTGTACAGACTACTTAACTGATCGGGAACAACAAACAAAAATTGGAAACGTTTTTAGCGGGCCTCAGAGGATTAATATAGGTGTCCCCCAGGGCACTGTCCTTGGCCCAATATTTTTTAATATTTACATAAAAGCTCTGGTAGATCAGGGAATAATAGCAAAAATAATTTCGTATGCCGATGACACTGTAACTGTAATGGTCTTCTGTGGCAGCACTTGGGAAGAGGTTAGATCTAAGGTAGTAGATGGTTTGAAACTAGTAAAAACTTGGCTAGATACCCATAAACTTTCATTAAATTTGCAAAAAACCAATTACATAGCTTTTTCGAAAATCGACAGAAATCGTCCAGATTTTACCTCTATAGAGATCGATACATTTAGCGAAAAAAATAATGAAGTACCACATGCAAAATATCTGGGTATTTTTGTGGATTCTAATCTAAAATGGACAAAACATGTTGAATATATTACCAAAAAATTGAAAACTTTAATACATAGGTTCTATGTTTTAAGAAATATTGTATCAAAGGCTTTAATAACCACATTATATCAGAGTTTAGTAGAATCCCTGCTGAGATATGGTATATTGGCTTGGGGTGCTATGTACAAAACTACTCTAAAACCATTACAAATAATTCAAAATAAAATTTTAAAAATCATCTATAAGAAAGATTACCTTTATCCAACACATCTGCTTTATAATTGCAAAATTAATAATCTAAGAATAAGAATACTATTCTTTCATTCAGCAGTCTGTTTTATGCATAAAAATCAGGATAAAAATATTATATCTCATGCTTATTCAACTAGAAATAATACAAAGAATATGCTAATTATACCGAATTGCAGAGCTTGGCAGGGCTTGAGTGCTTTGTGCTTGCAAAAGTGCTTTGACGACTTGAAAGCCCTGTGCTTCAAGCCCTTTTATAGATTTGTAATTGGGGCTTGCAGAGTCAATTACTTTAGAAAAGTGCTTGGTAATTTGTAATTGAAAAAAGTAATTCAAGCCCTTTCAATGAGCTTCAATTACTTTTAGAGGGCTTGAAGCACTTTTGGGAGCTTGAAGCCCTTTGAAAGGGCTTGAAGCACTTTAAAAGGGCTTGAAGCACTTTTGGGAGCTTGAAGCACTTTGAAAGGGCTTGAAGCACTTTGAAAGGGCTTGAAGCACTTTAAAAGGGCTTGAAGCACTTTGAAAGGAATTTGAATTGACCATCATTCAACCTAACCCACTTAAAAAATTTCGATCGTGTTTTGTCCCTTAATTTTTTTTTCTATTATTTGAACTTGAACCGTCTGATGTCTTTTCTCTCTTAAGGCCGTTTTACAGCTTGCAATTCTTTCTGCAATATGCAAGAAACTTGAACGAGGGCATGCGCAGAAGTGAGTCAGCTGATTGGTTTCTGCAAGATTCTTGAAACTTAAATGGCATTGCACGCAATCGGTTTGGTGCCATTTGGCATTGCACAATGGAGGTTTTGGGTTTGAGCTTAGAATGGAATTTAAAAAAAAAATGAATGAACTTATTATTCAAATAAATAATTAATTTATATTGGTACCCTATTTTTTTTTTTTTTTTTTTTTACGGATATGCGCACTCGCAAGGAAATGTCCTATCACGCTCGAGAAGCGGCAAGTGCGCGGAAATGTCGGTGTATGTTGGTCTTGAAACGGTTCAGGTTGTAACCTGCAGGGAAAACCGTCGCAGGGAGTTTATTCCACAGCGATGCTGTTCTCCAGAGATATGAATTCTGATATAATGAGGTTCTTGGTGCCTCTAGTTTGACAGTAAATTCATGGTTACCGTCTGTTTGACGGGTTCGCCTGGTAGGTGCTACTCTCGGTAGAATCATACGTGCCAACTCTTCAGAGCATTTTCCGTGATAGTACCTGTAGAAGAGAGATAAATCGCCCACAGATCTGCGATGTTCGAGACCATCCAAGTTACGAGTAAGTGCGGGGTCATTGATCAGCTTGATAGCTCGTTTTTGCACGGTATTCAAAAGCATTAAGGTATGTTTGGGTGCTGCACTCCATATATGTGAGCAGTACTCCATAGTTGGTCGAATCTGGGCTTTGTAGAGTGTCAGCAATTGGCTTGGTGTGTACAGATGTCTTGTACGAAATAGCACCCCCAGCTTTTGGGAGGCCCTTTTAGCAATATCTGCCACGTGACTGTGCCAAGACATGTTGGTCTCTGCAGTAACCCCCAAGATGTTCAACTGACTCTGTAATGTGACAGCACTTCCAGATAGCATGATGTTTGGCTCACCGGTGCTGGTCTTTTTTGAAAACAGAGCTGCTTGGGTTTTCTGCGCGTTGAACTGTACAAGGTTTTTGTTACCCCAGTCCTCTATTATCTCCAGGTCGTTATTTATCTGCGATATTTGAGTTAGTCTAAGATGATGGAATTCACGTGCGGAAAGACCTGTGGGTGGTATGAGTGAGGAGACTACATTGCCATCGTCTGCAAAGCAATAAAGTGGATTTACTGTTTTATCTATGAGGTCATTTATGTAAATCAGGAAAAGAGTTGGCGAAAGGATTGCTCCCTGTGGCACACCAGCATTTATTTGGTAAGAGTTGGAGTTCTGGCCATCCAGTGCAACATAAATGGATCTGTCCTTTAGGTAACTTTCAAACCAAGTGCAAAGTTTCGGCGATAATCCCATTGCTTTGAGCTTGTTGAGCAGATTTTCATGCCAAACTTTGTCGAATGCTTTAGATATATCTAAGGCAATTGTTCTTGTTTCACCCCGCAACTCAATCGCTTTTTGCCATAAGTGAGTGACGTATGTAAGTAAATCGCCAGTTGACCTATATTTTCGAAATCCGTATTGCTTATCGTTGATAATTTTGTACTTTTCCAAGTACTTGGTTAGGTGATTGTTCACAACTCTTTCCATTACTTTTGAGATCACCGGAAGTAGAGCAATTGGTCTATAGTTTAACGGATCTGTCTTTTTTCCTTTCTTTGGAATGGGTTGTACTGCGGCAGACTTCCATGATGATGGATATACTCCTTGCCTGTAAGACAAATTGAATAATTTTGCGAAAGTTGGGGTGAGTTCGTTGGCGCAATTTTTGAGTACTATTGCGGGAATGCCATCCGGACCCATTGCTTTGTTTGTATCCAGCTTTTTTAGGGATTTTCGTATTTCTCTGTGACAAAAGGGTACCTCTGGCATACTATGGGAAACCCTTTCAATGAACGGTGGAGTTTTTCCGTTTGGCACTGTTAGGTTGGAGTTGGAGGAAAACATTTGGGCAAGCATATTGGCTTTTTCCTCTGATGTTGTGGCTAAGTGATTATTTTTATCTGTAAGTGGTGGTATGGATGACTTGGTGAAGTTAGATCCAACAGCTTTTGCAAGAGACCAAAAAGACCTAGAACTACTTGGACAATTCAGCAACCTGTTTTTTATTCTTTGATTGTATGTTTCTTTAGCGGAGTCAATAGTAATTTTGCAACTATTTCTGGCTTCTATAAATTCTGTGTGGTTTTGAGCGGTTTGTTGTCGTTTCCAAAGATTATATGCTCTGTGTTTTTTCTGTACAGCCGTTTGACACTGGCTGTTGAACCAAGGTTTTGCATTAGCTCTACGTTTAGTTGTATGTGGGATATATGCGTCCATTCCAGATAAGATTACTTGTGTTATTTCATTACAGCAAATAGTGGGATCAGCTGTTTTAAAGCAAACCTCTTGCCATGGAAAATCCAGGTAATACTGTTTTAGGTCATTCCATTTTGCCGATTTATAGTGCCACATTTTACGAGAAAGTAGTTGTAGGCTTGGTGGGATGAGCATTTCGCACTTTGTTATTATAAGTTTATGATCGGACGAACCAAGTGGAGCATCTACTTGAATTGTGTACGAGTCAGAATTGGTGGTTAGGAACAAGTCTAAAAGCGCTGCAAATTCGCCCCTTTCTGAGATACGGGTAGGTTCATCGACAAGCTGCGTTAGACCACAACTTATGGCAAAAGCTTCTGCTTCTCTGCCTTCGTTATCTGTTTTGTTGTGGTGTTTCAGCCAGGGTATATTGTGGACGTTGAAATCGCCTAAAAAGACAATTTCCGCCTGTGGATAGTTTGACTGTATACTATCACAGCTTTCGGATAATGTCGCGAAAAAGTTTTGGTAATCGGTGTTACTTGGCGGTCGGTAGAGGCAGCAGATAAACTTGGTCGATGACTTTGAGGTGAATTTTAGCCATATGATATCAAGGTTCGCTGGTTCTAGCTTCTCCTCTCGATGACATGAAAGGTCATTTTTAATGTACACACAGATCCCAAAATTATGTCGAAATCGGTGGTGTAGGTCATAGCCGGGATAAAGATAGTTCACAATAGGTGTTGCAGAACTGATTTTAGTTTCAGTGAGAACAAGGATGTCAGGTCTTTGTTCTTCAAGATGTTGGTGAACTGAATTCATATTTGTACTTATTCCTCTTATATTGCTAAAATCAATTCTGAGTTGAGTTTTTGATCTTCTCTTTATATCTTTGCATGAAGGACCCCCAGGATCACCCGACGCCCGGAGATCCGAGTGGTCGGGTATTTTACCTCCGGAATATTTTGATCCTGGAGGCGCCATCATGCTATCTGTTACTCATTGTTGGAACCGGACTGCCAGCGCAGTAGCGGAACGTGGTGATACCACTTAGCGCTACTCAATTCTGGCATGGTGGTATCTCACCGGTCGACGCCCAATGAGTAAAAAGCATCTACCACCTACTATTTAACTTTATCACTGGATTTTTTTCACTTTTCCCCGTTGAACATTTTGAAAACCTTAAAATTGAATTACCATGTAGTACCCCAACTACCCCAAGTACCCCAGAACTACATCTCAAAAAAAAACATACTACTGCTACTCTGTGAAATGTAAAGTTCGTCTCTACTATACCAATTCTGTGTGATGAGTGTACGCGGTAGCTTATGCCACTTTGAGAATTTTATTACAAATTCAAAGTGCTTTAGGCACATTTAAAGAGCTTCAAGCACATTTATAAAGAGCTTGAAGCACATTTAAAGAGCTTGAAGCCCTTTTCAAGGCACCCCAAGTACTTTATGTGCTTCAAGCACTTTTCAAATCACTTTGAGGGCTTTGTGCTTGTCAAGCCCAAAGCACTTTGAGGGCTTTGTGCTTGTCAAGCCCAAAGCACTTTGAGGGCTTTGTGCTTGTGAAGCACTTTTGAAAATAAAAAGGAGTTTGTGCTTGAAATTGAAGCACTTTGATAGAGGGCTTAGGGCTTAGTGCTTCAAGCCCTTTTACTGAGGGCTTTGCCCAGCTCTGCCGAATTGTCATAGCGAATTCTACAAAAGATCAGTTAACTATCTTGGACCAAAAGCGTATAATTTGATTCCTGAAGCAATAAAAAGTAATATAAGAGCTAAAACGTTTTCAAAGCAAGCAAAAAAATATCTTTGGGAAAATAGAATAACATTTCTGAAACTGCTGTCATAAGACCTGGCTATAATTTTGTGCTTTTCATTAAGTAGGTACTAGATTATTTATTAGATAAGTAAGTAATTTTTAGGTTGTAGTGATTTTTCTTTTCTTTTTTTTCTGTAAGCGCAATAGTAAACGTGTAAAAAAACTTATCTCTAAATACAATTACAAAAATTTTAAATATCAAAATAAGCACATACAGGTGTTAAGTCATCTAGGTGCTTTAGTTAGTTATATATAATATTAGTATTATAACATAAATTTTATGTAACAATATTTGTAACTATTTTGAAATAAATAAACTTGAAACTTGAAACCTAAAAAACCTAATTTAGGTACAGTCGTGAGATTAGAAAGTGGGACACTCGACTGACAGGTCGTATCATTTTTCGCTATTTTGGATAAATTAGTATTTTCTCTACAAAGGACATTATGTCAATTATGACAATCCCTGTCATTGCCATAGGTATAGCTGGTGAGCTTGTTTTATAATAGGAAAAATCGGGTGTCCCACTTTTAATGCTCACAACTGTACCGTGTGTTCAATTTATCTTGATAACATTTTAATTTGCTGTAACTTTTTTGTTTTTGAAGGTATCAAGGTAAACAAAAAAACAAAATGTAGGGTTAGTAGCCAAGTTTTTTTTCAAGTTACCTATAGAACAAAACACTATCAATTTTCTGACATATGAGCCTACATTATGTTTTTTCAAATGGAACACCCTGTATATTATATATGTGTTTGATAGAATATCTTATTCCGATTACAATGATATAACACACTTTATATTTTAGTCCACTCGTTTTTGACAAATCGGCAAAAATATGAAGTTTATTTACACTCAATAATTCTCGCCACAAATATCAGATCGCCGCCTAATAAGTTTCACTTCAAAAGTTTCATATATTTTTGCCGATTTGTCAGCAACGAGTGGACTAAAATATGAAGTGTGTTATAGCATTGTTTATTTATTTATTTATTTATTTATTTATTTATTTATTTATTTATTTATTTATTTATTTACGGGCAAGACCCATTAAAAGTTTCAAAAGAAAAAAAAACAACAAGAAACATTAAGTACCTTACAACTAAATAAACATAGGCCAGTAATACTTGGCGTAGTAACAGGATAAAAATACATATAAATTATTAACAGTAAAACATTAAATCAGTTATAGGTATAAGAAAATAGAGGACAAACATAAATAATGACTGATCAAGATGACTAGAAATTCTTAGCTATCGAACTTGGTATCACAAACAAACGAGGAGAATTACATTAGAGAGTTAAGCTCTCTTTTAAAGCTATTTATGGGTCCAAAAAAATCCAGGCTACCATGGGTGTTACATAATCGAGAAGTTCTTTGTGAGAAGGTTATGGCAGAGCGGGTGTCCCTTGCTGGGACGTGAAGCCCTATTCTAGACAGTAGGTATGCGGAATCACTAATGGAGTTCAGTACCTTGTAAAAAGTATATAAATCTCTTTGATTGCGTCTAGCTGCCAAGGGTTGTAGATTGAAGCGTCTGTATAGGTCGTCATAGTCATATACATAGTTCTCAGGCGAAGGAATACCTGCCTTGAAGGCTAAATAACGTACGAATTTGCGCTGCACTAGCTCTAGGGCTCTGATATGATTAGAATACATTGGTGACCAGACAGAGGAGCAGTACTCCATCAGGGGCCTCACCATTGAGCAATAAAGGTATCTGACAGAATCTATGCTTGTAAAATCTCTCGAACACCTCTTAATGAAGCCTACAAGTTTTAACGACCTTGTTGTGATGTCTGAAATATGGGTGATAAAATTGAGACTGCTGTCAAAAATGACACCAAGATCTCGTTGTTGTGAGACAGTTTCAAGCGGAATGTTGTTTATATGGTACGCGAATTGTGGAGGGCTACGACCCTTGGAGAAAACAATGGCTTTGCATTTGGAAGCATTGAGCTCCATGCCGCTCCAAGCGCACCACTCAGAGAGTCTGTCGAGGTCAGATTGTAGTCTGGCACAGTCTTCAATAGAAGAGACCCAGGTGAACACCTTTAAATCATCCGCAAAGCACAGGAACTCACTGTTAATAAAACAAGACTTTATATCGTTAATAAAAACGTTGAACAGCAGAGGTCCCAAGTGAGAACCCTGTGGAACGCCCGATGCGATGTCAATTTCGTGTGAGAAAAAGTTGTTAACTTTGATTATTTGAGTTCTCTCCCCAAGATAGTCGCTAATCCACTTCAACAAAGTACCGGAGATTCCAGCACTTTCAAGCTTAGCAAGCAGAACGGCATGGTTGACACGGTCAAAGGCCTTTGCAAAATCGGTATATATGGAGTGAACTGATTCGCCATCCTCAAGAATTCTTGAAACTTTGTCCTGGTAGGACAGGAGATTGGTTTCAGTTGAGCATTTTGGACGGAAACCGGTCTGCTGCTCAATTAGACAGGGATTGATTTTTGGAGTTAAAAACTTTGTCACTATGCTCTCAAATACCTTTGGGAAGGTGTTTTGGATGATAATGGGCCTGTATTTTGAAATATCCATTTTATCGCCAGATTTATGAATGGGTATGGTGAAGCTCTGCTTCCAGAGTTTAGGAAATTCACCCAAACTGAGTGACTTATTGAAAAGAATGAAAAGTGGACGGGATCATACAAAGCTACAATTCTTTATCATAAGAGGTGGGACACCGTCTGGACCTGGACCCTTAAAAGACTGCAGGCTACATAGTTCTTCATAAATAACTGATATTGAGATGTTAAATTCATGAATATGTGCATCGCTCCGAGAGATGTCCTGACTAGCAACACAGATTTTGTTGGAGAGCCAGTCCGCTTCCAGGTTCTGTGTGCTTCTTTCTTCTTGATTATGAGTTCCTTTAGGTCGAAGGGGAACCATTTAGGAAATTTATGGGTGGAAAGCTTTTTCTTTGGTACAAAGCAGTCAATAGCAGTGTAAAGAATGTCATAAAAAATACTGACCATTTCTGCTACAGTTGGGCCTTGGAGTAAAGCATCCCAGTTGATCATACTTAGATGATCATTGAGAAGTGCCTACTCGGCAGATTTAAAATCATAGTAGTACTCATCAGGTTGCGGGTAGTCTGAGTTACACTGCTGGGTCTCGGCGCATAATATGTTTAATATTAATGCAGGGTGATATGAATCAATAGGGAGAAGGATGTCATCTGCCAAGGTGCAGGTGTCATCAGGATCCTGACTAAACATCAGGTCTAACAGAGAGCCATGCGCATTGTGGAACTTGTTTATTTGAAACATGTTATGGTAAGCACTCATGTTGGATAGGTACTCAGTAGCTGCGCGCTCTGAGGGAATGGCGGAGGGGGTTGCAGTAGCACTTGAGCTTGTAATCGGAATAACATATTCTATCATACACATAAATAATATACAGGGTGTTCCATTTAAAAAAATATAATGTAGGCTCATATGTCAGAAAATTGATGGTGTTTTGTTTTATCGGTAGCTTGAAAAAAAACTTGGCTACTAACCCTACATTTTGTTTTTTTGTTTACCTTGATACCTTCAAAAACAAAAAAGTTACAGCGAATTGAAATGTTATCAAGATAAATTGAACGCACGGTACATGACACGTACAATATTTTTTTTTGTTATAGCGCTCCAAAAATTGACTGAATTCCGTTGACAAAAATGTGGAGTGTTATTTTGATTGAAAAAAATTGAAATTTTGAATTGATGCATCAGCAGGTGATACAGCGTACATTCAAACTGACAAGGTTGCTATGATGATTTTTAGGAACTAGGCCGAAAATAGAGCCTTTCACGGTGTAGGCCGAAAGTGAAGCATTTTATGGACTGAAATGAATCCGCAAAATAGTTATTTTTGAGAGCGTATACAAAAAATAAAGTTTTCACATCC
Organism: Ceutorhynchus assimilis; assembly: GCA_917834065.1. Classification (NCBI taxonomy): domain Eukaryota; kingdom Metazoa; phylum Arthropoda; class Insecta; order Coleoptera; family Curculionidae; genus Ceutorhynchus; species Ceutorhynchus assimilis. Next base: position 13,770,502 of record OU892288.1, read on the forward strand.
TGCATAAGTTTTTTTTTTGGTTTCTTCTTCTTTTTGACCTCTCTAAAAATAAAGGGTCCAATTTGGCCCACCCTGTACAGTAGAATTACATTTCGCACTGATGTGCACAACTTAAATTTAAGAAGAAGAAATGTGATCCGAATACCACAGCACCAAAAAGAACAATACAAACGTTCATTTTCTTATAATATAGTTACTTTGATAAACTCGCTGGACTTTGTTGATTGGCGCTGATCGTCATCTACTTTTGGAAAGCATTTTAAATCACGTTTGCTTCTAAATCAGTGATGTCTCGCTCTCTGGTGGAAAGTTAACCATGTTTTAGTTTTTTCCTTATTCTTCTTCCATTGTCATTCTAATCCTCTCCTTTTCCTCTTCCTGTTTACTTATGTATGCTTTTTATTCTTTAATTTTTTTCATATAAGATGTAAATCGAACGCACAAAATTGTCTTCTATTTCTGTTCTTTGGTTTCAAGTTATTTATCTAAAATAGGGCCTGAACAGTATCTGAATCATTCAGATGTCTAGTGCCCATTGTCAACCATATGTATATTTTAATATTATTATGTAAAAACTGATTGTAAATTTTTTTTTTTTTTGTTTTGACAATAAAAGTATTATTATTATTATTATTATTAATAGGATAGGGCTAAAATCAAAAATTTGGTTCCATTGTGGTTGCTAACTATTTATTGGTTGTGTTGATAGTTACGGACCGCGTTTTCGATTGTCTATTTATATATTTTCACCAAAGTATATAGCGGCCGTAAAGTAAAAGCGGCCGTAAAGTAATAAAGCAAATGCGGCCGTGAAGTATTCAAATTCAAATTCTTTATTGGTGTTTTTACACAGTATGCTTACACAAGTCAATAATAATATAAAGCTCACAGCAAAATAATGTGCTATGGTACTATTCATTACAATCAATAAAATAACAAGATGATACAAATATAGATATAGACACAGATACAAATTCAAATATGAAACACAAAGATCAAATAAATTTGAACATAAAATACAAATAAGTAGTTTGAAATCATTAGGACAATACGCAACTTGCTGAAAAAAAAATAAAAAAATAAAAAATATACAGATGTTTAACAACTACAACAATTTAAAATATGCAACTTGCTGAAATGAAGAAATAAAAAATACACAGATATTTAACAACTACAACACTTTAAAATTGGGTAATATCACAGTCCAAACTTAAGAAATCAGAAATATCAAAAAATGCTTGACTGATGAGGAAATCTTTGATCTTTTTTTTTAAATACTTTTATTGGTAAACTCTTTATAGCACTAGGTAGTTTATTGAAAAAGTGAGTGCTGAGACTGCTCGGTCCATCTCGACACCTCTGTAGCTGCCTATAGGAGGGCACCAAATTATTTCTGCCACGCGTATCATACGTGTGCAGGTCCTCATGCCTTTGGTACTGGTCAGGGTGGGTCTAATATACAAGAGATTCTCTAGGATGAAGAGCGAGGGCAATATTAAAAAGCCAAGAGACCTGAAGGCATGACGGCAATCTGCTCGATAAGATAGACCAGCAACCACCCTCACCGCTCTCCTTTGCATTCGAAAGACATCCTGCGCTGTGGCCCCAAGCTAGAATCGCGTAGTTTATATGTGCTTGGCATAGTGCGAAGTAGGCATGCGTTAGAGTGGGCCGTGAGACACATTCAGAGAGTCTGGGCAGCAGGAACACATTGGGGTCTAATCGGCTCATTAAGGAGTTTGTGTGAGGACTCCAGTGCAATCTAGGGTCTAGAAACACTCCCAGGAATTTTACACTCTCACCCTCATCACCTTCAGGAAGCTGTCTTGTTGAGAAAACCGTCCTCTGTGTCTTGTCTACAATCAGGAAAAGCCCATTCGCTGCGAACCAGCTCTCAGCCCTCGATTGTGCCTACCCCAGAGCTTCCACAGCCTCTGTTAGTTCTTGTTTATTGCAAGATATTGTGGTATCGTCCGCAAAGAGGGTGTACACACTTTCAGGGTCCACATTTGGTAGGTCGTTTATGTAGATTATAAATAAAAGGGGCCCAAGAATGGATCCTTGTGGTACTCCTATTGTCACCCTCCCTTCTGCGGACTCTACACCACCTATTGTTACTCTTTGCGTTCTGTTTGATAAGTAGTTGCACACCATTGAAACGCTATCATCGCTGAAGTTGTATTTTTTTAGTTTTTCAATAAGTATCTTGTGGCAGACACAATCGAAGGCCTTGCTTAGGTCGCGAAAGGCACTGGATAGGTACTTGCGGGTCTCAAAAGCATCCTGTATTTGCGTGACAAAGTTCAAAACGCCCATGGTGGTGCTGCGCTCTTTCCTGAAGCCGAATTGATTTTCTTTCAGTAAGTTATTTGACTCAAAAAAACTTGATATTCTATAGGCTAAACATTTTTCAAAAATTTTCGACAGAATGGGCAGTAGTGATATTGGTCTATAGTTTGAGGGATCATTAATGTCACCCTTTTTATAGACTGGGGTCACTCTTGCCTGTTTAAGAATGTCAGGAAAGATGTTCTCTCTAAGACATTGGTTTATAACCTTGGTTAAGGGGCAACACAGGAGATTTTTTATTATCTTGACAATTTCAACCGTTACCAAACCAGTTATAGTATCACGGACCTCAACTATAGTGACGTCCCCAAAAGTAAACATTTCCCGAGGAATGGTGTGTATATACTGTAAAGGGTCAAGAATGGAAGCACCAATTCGGTTCTGCAGATCAAGAGCAACATTTGTAAAAAAATCGTTGAATTGATCTGGCGTTACATCAGAATCATCAGTTCTCCTCACCAAAGAGCCTCTGTGTTCGTTTATAATATTCCACATGCATTTTGTGGGATTAGCAGCAGTTCTTATAAGGTTATCATTTGCAGACTGCTTTTCATTACTTATGGCAGATTTATATATTTTTCTATAGTTTTTTATTTCATTTTTTATTTCTTCGGTTGGGGTTTGATTATATATTTCTTTTAATGATCTTAAAACCTCTCTCATTGACTTTAGATCGTCATTAAACCAGTTAATGGTTCGGTTTTGATCATTTCGCTTATTATAAGTTTTTTCAAGGAAAAGCTGACAGAAAAGCCTGTGAAAGAGTTTCGTGAACTAATGAAAATTTTTTGCTGGCAGACATGCCAATATCATCAAGAAAATCCCACTTTATCCCCTCTACATATGCAAAAAAGTAAATGCGGCCGTAAAGTAAATGCGGCCAAAAAAGATATTTATTTATTTATTTATTTTATTTATCAACAATATCTTGTCTACTCGTCGAAAAAATCAGTACTTTCCGGACTCCTCATGCAATATACTATTTTTGATGAGTCTGAAAAACTTCAAAAATTGATTGAATTCCGTTCACAAAAATGTGAAGTAAATGTGACATTAAAAATTTAAAACTGATTATGCATTGGCATTGTTGTGGCAAAAACGCCAGGTAATTTTTTTTTCGGATTGCTATAACGACTCTTAGGGATTAGGCCGAAAATGAAGCATTTTACGAACTCAAATGGGTTCGTAAAATAGACATTTTTGAGAGCTGATACACGACTGAGATTGACATTTGACAATATTGACACGAGTACTAGAAGTCGGATGACTGATTGAAAAAAAATCTGTAGAGATCGATATTACAGTTTTCTGTTTCGGTTTAAAATTGCCAAAGCGAATATTGCTTGGACGGGTGTAAAATGATTTATTTTTTTTGATTTTCTTGTATGTTGCGTCCAAACAGCGGCAGACAAGCCAGACCCCTTTGAGGCCCGGGCTCTTGTGCGCGGCACGACTTGCACGCCCTGTTGCTACGTCCCTGAAATCTGGTGTCTTTTCTTCATGCTTATGGCCGTTTGCACCGACCATTTTGAGGAAGCCTTAGCGATAAGTATTCCTTAAAATGACATTTATCCATGTAGAAATGTCATTTTAAGGAATACTTATCGCTAATGCTTCCTTATAATGGTCGGTGCAAACGGCCAATTCGGTTCTGCAGATATATAGGTAATGCGTAGTGTTTCACTGCAAGCCACGTCACGGTTCCATAGGTGACACTCTATGTATTTAATGTTATGTATTCAAGTTGGCTTCCTGAGAAACATTTTGATATTTTTAGTGTGAGTAAATGTACATATTCAAATACTCTTTTTATTACTTTATTTTTATTTACTAAAACTGTAAATAAAACAGCCTTGTAATCTCGGTCTTGAACTTTGCCATGAAAAGTTGATTTCCGGGAAATGAACTCATTTCTTGACAATCAAAACTGAGTAAACAAGGTTTTTTTTTCTTTCAGTGCTCCTTATTGAATCTCTGCAGATATCTGGAATAACAAATACATAATATAGTACAGAGGTTTTTTCAGTGTCACCGATATACCGGTGACGTGGCTTGGCCTCCAGGGAAGTTTTCCCTTATATGACCATGGCACGCAATGTGTTAAGCTGGCAAAAGTAATTCCATTCCACAAGAATGGAAATTTGGGAAATCCCTTCAAACATAGGCCCATATCACTACTTTCTAATCTATCTAAAATTCAAAAATTGTAGAAAAGCTAGTTAAAAGTAGAGTGATCTCAATTTTGAATACAATGTTCTAGGTTCTCATCAATTTTGCTTACAAGAACATCGCAATACAGGTGATGCCATTTTTCAATTTTTCGAAAGTTTTTATTTCAGCAATAATAACTACAGCTTTTTGCGATTTATCAAAAACATTCGTGTCAATCACCACATCCTGTTGCAGAAGCTTCTCAGGGCTCAGTACTAAGTCCACTTTTATTTCAAATTTTTTGGAATGACTTTGTGTCACTTAATATTACAGGGAAATTTACTTCGTTTGCAGACGATACCACAATTCAGATCTAAAAGGAGCTATTCTCACAGATCTTCAGCAGCTAAATTCTTAGCCTGATCCTAATCTTCTGGTGCTAAATTTATCTAAAACAAATATTTTGTCATTTATTAGATGCGATTTAGGAGTCGCCAACGTCCACACTGTTCCTATTGAATGTTGACCTGAGACCGAGACTAAGTTTCTAGGACGTATTATTATTGATAGTGAATTGAGTTTTAAATCTCATATTGTCAGTCTTTCCAAGAAAATATCATGTGGTTTTTTTTTTTAGTCAGAATAACGACCATTGAACTGGGACGTTCCTTGTCCAGATCGGTTTATTTTGCCTTGATTGAGTCAAGGTTAAGATATGGTACATATCTGCTTCTGAGGGCTCTATTCCCAGAATCTGTTAGACTCTGTTTTTATATCACAGAAGCAGGCTCTTAGGTACATCTGTGGTGATAACAAAACAATAGAGATCACTGCAGACCTTTATTTAAAAAGGAAAAAAAATCTAAACTTTATACAGTCTGTTTATTCTAGTAACAGTCACACTTGTCTACAAAAATCGGCACAGATTTATATCCCATATATCTATTTGACCCGAAACAATGTCCAACTTAATGTTTCCCATACCCCACTCCACACTGGTGAAAAAATCTGTTGTATATGAAAGCATTAAAATTTACAACCATTTGCCAAGGAATTTAAAGGGGGTGTGCGCCAAAAAAACAACTTCATCTCAAAAGAAAGAGAAAAAAAATCTAAGAATAACATTGAAATCCGCACCCCTCTATGACAAAAATAATACCGCAGATACGGCTCTATGAAGGTACGGCATCTCACCCTATAACGTCACGAAAGCTCAAGTGACGCACGAGAAAGTGGAGTTTATTAAATTTACATATGTTTTTCCCGACGTTTTTCCTGTGTTACCTGCAATAATCTAAACAAAAACCACTCGGGCGTGCCGGGAACAATCAAATTAACAATGTGGAGCGCGGCTGGAAGAAGTTTTCGTGACGTCACGAGAGCGTCGTCCACACTTTAAAGCGGTATATCTCAGCGATGGTTTGTCGTAGAATAACGAGGTTTGAACAGTTATTCTTAGATTTTTTTACACTAAAACTTTAATTTTTGGCGCACACCCCCTTTAACATCCATCCCCTCCCTGAGACATTTTAGGAGGGAAATTGAGATATTGCTGGTTGGTGCGGCTTATTATAGTTTGAACGAATTTTACTGTGATAGTTTTTAGTTCAGGATTTTGTTGTTGTTTTTCATTTTTTGTTGTCAGATTTTTTACTTACAATTTTTTGATAGCATTTTAGGATATAAATTTATTATGACTTTATTTTCAAGATTATTTTTGATACTTTGTCAATTATGATGTACTTTGGACAATACAGCTAACTTATTTGAATTTGAATATGTTCTTCAATCAAAAATGGCAACTTTGTTCTAAATTAAACGCCCTCGTAACTTTAACCATTTCTCCAATTAAAAATGTCATTTTAAGGGATACTTATCGTTAAGGCTTCCTTAAAATGTTCGGTGCAAACGGCCATTAGACATCAAATTACCTGTATCTCGAACACTATTTATAGTATCGGGTTGGGCTTATGAGAACTTTTTATCAGAAAGTCAAGATATACCACCGAAATATCAAAATGTCATTCCATTAAGTTTGGCAGAAATCTAAAAACCCATAAGAGGTGTGCGGGGTCCTTTTAACTTTATACAGTATGTTTATTCTATACCATTTCCAGCATTATTTCACACTAGTGAAATTTGATTTCAAATTCATGAAAACTAAATTCACACCAGTAAAATCTAATTTCGCAAATTTCACCAGGAGGCAGTGAAATTTTTGAGCACTTATTTTCCCAGTTAGTGTATATTAAATAGTTTGTTCTCTTGGTGATACAAAACAAATATATTTGAGTTTCGCAAAAATTTTTGGATGGGTTCACAAGATCAATGAAAAATACAAGTTCACATTCACTGCAATAGAACCCAAAGTATATAGCCAGACTATATTTTTACGTAACTTCAGTATACTTCTCATTAGTTAGACCTATTTTTATCACTGGAAAAAAAAGGGCCGTGCATTCTTAAACTTTAATGTATTTTGCGCCTCAATTCATCGGAAAACCCCTCCTAAAAATATATGAATTTTGCTTAGAATTACTAACCCTATCCATGTTGTCTGACTGGGAAAATAAGTGCCGAAAATCGTCATCAATCAAGTGGAATACACAAGGTAGAACAGTTTTGATTGACCTAGGGCTATTTTCATCTGTTTTCAACAAAGCCGCCAAATAATCACTCAACATGTTGAGTGCTGGCGAACGCGACCAGCTACCTATTCAACCCACACACTTTTATAAACGAATGTCGCGTCTTGCCTCAAATTTGTCAAGCCATCCGGAACTGACTTGAAACTTGAAAGTCAGTCTTTTCGGTGATGATTCACTCATAGAAATATTGGGCTTTTGTGCGTAAGGTTTCACTAGAGACAGGAACGTGATTTTTACATTGTTGAAGAAAGCAACTGTACAACGCCTCTTCCACTTCAGGATTTTCAGGCTTTTTATAACTTTCCTCTGGCCTGAAAAACATTCCATATCTTTGATGCAAACTCAAAGCCAAGCATTTATCCATAAAACTTACCAACATCAGTGCACGATCTCACACACAAATTTCGTATCCTCGCTGTGTGTTTATTTACATTGAATGCTGATGATTTTGGATTCTTGGAAAATTTCGCAACATGCCGAACCGTCACCTGCACCTGCATCTTAACTGTTAATAATTTTACTCCCATTTTAATCCATAGAAAAGTGTTTATATCTTTTTTTGTTTTTAATTTTCCACCTCTTTTTTTAGATTTCATTTTTTCCATTCTTTTATTTTTTGTTTATTTTTGGCTCTTGAATTTTCTTTATGTTTTTTTTTTTTAAATTAAATGTTCAATAAAAAATACATAAACATAAAGTCTGTTTTTTTTAAAAGATAATTAATTCTCCAAGTCAAAAATTTAGTAACTATGTTGGCAACACAAGCCTTCTCTACATAAAAAATTTGAAAGCATTGACAATTTTACAATGTATTGCCAACATAATGTCATTTTGACTTTTATCTTTAAAAAAAAACATACTTTATGTATATTGTTAACTAGCTGGAAAGAAGGACCCGGTATTCAACCTTAATAATTGAATTGCCGATTCGATGGGATGTTTATGCAATTCATCAATAAATTGATATAAATAGTTGGCCAAGCTAAGCAACAGGCAGACTTAAACCAGTGCAACTACCTCTCGTTGGGAAAGCCTCTCTGGGTATCTTCAGCCTTATCGTTGTCCAGTGCAATTATCTCTCGTTGGGAAAGCCCCCCTGGACAAGGCATAAGGGTGATGATAACTAATCGACAGTCTCCCAAGCAGCGTTGACGTGTGGCTCCCTATAAGGGGCCCAGTGTTTGGAGGGTCATGCATCTTATAGGACTAGCGTACATGTAAGGGATATTTGGGAAAATATATATCTACACTTTTATATAACTTGAGCGAGTTTCTCTCCATCAACCCCCAAAGCTACAAACCCCCCCCCCCCCCCTCCCATGTCACTCCCGTAAAGCGGGCACTTGTGACAATATTAAATTTCAATTTTTTGATCACTGACAGACCATAAGATTCAATTATTAACTGTAAATAAACACAATGTTCGGGAAAATCCAATACAGAGAAGAGTAATGAAGTATATCCTCGAGTATATCAATGAACAAAAATTTTGTGAAAGGGTAGAGGAAGAAATAGAAAAAAATACCATTAGAGATTTTGAGTCTCACTAGAATAGTAAAAGACACATACGAAAAAGAAAGCAACGAGAGATGTAATCATAAAAGATAGAAACAAACATTGGATAAACAATAAATTCTTGAATCTTATTAAACAAAGAGACAAAGTATATGTAAGATACAAAAATAATCCTCAAAATTAACATATTATTGATGAGTTTAAAAAGTTGAAAAACCGCTCTGATTCAATGAGAAACAAATTAAAACATAAATACTTAACTAGATTCAAAATTTCACCAAGCAAAAAGAGATTTGAGGACGACATGAAAAGCTGTTAATCTCTCTAGTTTGTCTGTAGGTTGTTGAAGTACAGTGGGTCAGATGGCTATCTGGTGCAGTGAAAATGGCCTTCGGCTAAGTACTGACGAGATTGGGCTTGTGGTGTTCAACAAATTCAAATTCAAAAAAGCTTTATTGTCCAAAGTACATAAAGTTCTCATTGACTAAAATTTCGAACTTCTTAATCGACTTTAATTTCATGAAGATGAAGCGAGTAAAAGGAAATTTTTATTTCTTCTCCTAAATTTCAATCTTCTCAATCTCAATCCACTTGCAAAATTTCGTTCCAATGCTTCCAACATTTTCCTTAAACAAAAAAAAAGTTTTGAAATGTTTCTTTTGAAATTTGGTGCTTTCTAAAATGACTTTTCAAGAGCTTGGAAAAACCAAAATTGATATGAAAAAAGTAATTATTATTGAAAAAATTCCTCAACAAATCAGGTCGTGGGTAGACTATAAAAATCAAATAATAAAACAATTATTATGCAATAAAAGTACACTTTTTGTTTGGTTTTGGTTTCCCAAAATGACTGTTTTTATGAGAGATAAGTATCAAACAAACTTATTTTTCTACAAAAATTTCAGAAAAAGTGTAGGTCAGTCAAAGGACAACAGTCAATACTAATTCTAATATTTGTAATTTTTCTTTGTACATAGTTTTATAGGTAACATTCCTTGATCAAAAGAATGTCTTTTTATCGAAATTTCCAGGTTTTCATGTATATTTTTTAGTTTAAATCAAATTATTTTATTCTTTGTTTTTTTTCTAATTATTATTTATATAGAAAACATTTTTATTCCAGGTTAGTGGGCCACTTTACAAGGAAGTAAAATTTTTGTTTCGACCCCACAGCAAAGTAAAGCACACGCAATTGGTTGCCCGCAGGACCCCACCCTCACCACGGAGAGCCCCAGGCAACCGGGGCCACAAGCAGCTCGTGCATCGGGGAAGGTAACAATATTTTCTTAGTTTTTCTATTTATTTATTTCAAATAAGATTTAAATGAAAATATTCACTTTTCCATGTAATTTTAGGACGGCTACGCCGCCCCTTCCGCCAATAAACGACGCTGGGTCCCACCATCGACGCTCCGGCTCCGCGATGCGGCTGCCACGCCTGAGTCTCGTAATGACCAGGTATTCCGCAAGGTAACTATCGTGTACTTATTTTAATTTTTAAGCAAGGAGATTTACAATTTTTCAATGGGTATGTTTTTTTTTTTGGTTTAGGTCCGGGGTATTCTCAACAAGCTCACTCCAGAGAAATTCCAAAAGTTGAGCGATGACTTGCTGCGCGTCGAGCTGCAGTCACCCGTCATCTTAAAAGGAGTGATCATCCTTATCTTCGATAAGGCGCTAGATGAGCCGAAATACTCGTCGATGTACGCTCAGCTTTGCAAAAGACTGAGCGAAGAAGCGCCAAATTTTGAACAAGGCGACGGTAGCATCAACACCTTCCGCATCCTCCTGCTGAACAAGTGCAAAGTCGAGTTCGAGAATCGGGCGGCCGCCGTAGCGCGCAACAGCAATGGCATCGCCGAGGGCGGCTCTTATCTCGACAGAGAAGAGCTGGAGGAGCGGCGTCAAACGGCCAAACGCAAGATGCTGGGCAACATTAAGTTCATCGGAGAGCTCGGCAAATTGGAGATACTATCCGAGAGCATATTGCATAGGTAAGTTAGCCAAAAACTATTTAAGAGAGAAATATAATAAATAATTGTTTGATTGTAATCAAGGTGCATCAAAGAATTGTTGGTGCGACGCGGCGACGACCCCTCCGAAGACCTGGAGTGCCTCTGCCAAATCATGCGCACGTGCGGTCGCATCCTCGATACGGAAAAAGGAAACAACCTCATGGACCAGTACTTCAATCGGATGCGCACGCTGGCAGAAAATATGGATCTGCAGCCCCGGATAAGGTTCATGCTGAAAGACATAATCGATTTGAGAAACGACAAATGGATGCCGAGAAAGGCCACTGTGGTCGAGGGGCCGGTTCCGATGGCCCAGATAAGACCGGCCGAAAACGACAGGTCCGGGTTCAGGAGAGACAGGAACCATCAGCACGGCGACAGAGACTCTGACCGCAACCATACCGATATGTTGTTTAGGCACCCGATGAGAACCAGAGGCGGTTTTGATGATATGCTTTCGGGATTGAATTTGACATCGCCGGCGCCGCTTATACCGGTAGGACCTCCTTTTGGTGGACCTAACGGTTTTGGAGGACGTGATGGCAGAGACGCCCCCTTTAGAAACGACAGAAGAACTAATCAGGGCTTCAACAATGGCAATTATGAGGGCAGCAGGCGTGGACATTACAAACACAACCAGAACAATTCAGGGTCCAATTTCAATAATCGTAAGTTATATTATTTAGAAGATTTTTTAAAATATCCTCCGCTTAACTTTTTTAAATATCCTCTATTTTATTTCAAACATCCTATACTTTATTTCAAACAACTCTTCTATGCTTCTCTTTCTTGAAGGATTTTTAGCGTACAAACCTAACTGTCACTGTCAGCATTATATTTTATAGACTATCTGCATTCTGCAGAAGTGCGTTCTACAAATAACTATAACATTTTCATCCTATATAAAAACAATTTCAGAATCAGGCAAAGATCTACCGCCACGTTTCAAACGCAACAATCTCATCGTGGCGAAAGAGGAGCTGCAAGAAGTCGAGCTGCGTCCCAACTCGATGCTGTTCCACAAGGCGTCGGTGCGCAATCACAACGCTGCCAACGCGCAGCCGCAGCGGCCCGCGCAAGTCGAAGTGCCGTCGTTCGGGGGCGGCAAACAGCCGCCCAGCGCCGTCAAGGAACCGTTGCCAATGAAACAGCTGGCCCAGGACAAGCCCAAGTCTAAGAAAGACAAGGTGAGTGTTTGAGTTTGGAATTGAAGGGTGTTATGTATCCAGACTTCATAATGATTCACGTTTAATAACTGGAATAGTTATTAACGTTATAAGGCCGATAAGTAGCAAATAACGGCCGGGCTGAAATTTTTGATCTGAGGCGATAGCCGAGGATCATAATCAGCCAAAGCAGCTGTGTTTCCTCCGTGTTTTGTTTTAGATTTTTCGTTGGGCTGAAGATTTCTTTTAATATGCCAAAAAAATACTCTCCTGGCCAGCGACCTGTTATTTTTTATTTAACCAGCCGGCTCGTCAAATATACCTTTTCGATTTCAATTTCGCTCATGTTATGTTAAGATAACATTACAGTATTACAAAAAACGTTTATTCTATTGAAAGGACATAATGCGCTTTTTCACTAATTTTTGAAATTGACATTATTTGAATAAAGCAACTAAAAACAGAATTTTCTGTATTTTTACTTTTGAAAAATTCATAGTCCTTCTTGAGAAAACAGAAAAATAAGAAATACCTCCAAATAAAAACCCAGAATTTATTTCTATGACGTCGCAGCTCGCAATTTGACCGTGTTGCCACTAATTGTCAATATTGAAAATTTGTAATAGATTTATAAATTCTGAAATGTTGGATAAATATCATAAAAAGTAGTTCAATTAATTAATTATGGATTCAAGATTTTATAACATTTTTTTTTTAAATTATGCTTAAACACAATTTATTACAATTTTTTATGTTTAGTTTTATTTATTTTTTTTTACGTTGCACTACATTCAGTCACAACCGACAACAGCGCATTCGAACCTTGCTGTGTTTTTACAGAGCGCAACACAGCCGAGCCAGTCAGCTTCTTGCAACATGAGCGAAATGGAAAATATTTATGTGACGTCAGCGAATCGGCGCGTTTTAAATGATTTTGAATTTCGCTAGTTTCAAATGCCTATAAAAAACTTATTTAACCTTGTAGAAAATTTTTTTTTGATATATATGCCTAAAAAAGTCCCTCCTTTGGGATTTTATACTTAAATTACGTATTTAAATTTTAGTGAAAGAGCCCATTTATGCACTTTTTGGGAAAATATGCTAGAAAAATTGTTTTGTACATTTGTACCCCACCCTGGAAGACAAAGGTTAAGAAGAGTGCTCCAGTGACAAAGAACTCAGCTGTCCCAGTTGCCGCTGGTTAAAGGTTTGACTGCACTGTTGCCAATTGTGACTAAATGTGGTGCGTCGTCAATTTCATTTTAAAACTCTCCAGCAAATTTATATTAATAATTGGCAATAGCCATATTATTTGACTCTGTGGATGACACCACAGTCTCCATGTCGGCGGGATCGGTTGATCAGGCGGTCCTACAGCTTGAAGCCATACATGATAGGATGAAGGAATGGTTTAACTTTAATAGGATCCTCATGAATGAAGACAAAACAGAGACATTGGTTTTCCCATCAGAGACTGCAGGGGTGTAAATGAAAAAGTTAGAAAAGTTCGTTTTCTTGGACTATACATTGACCCCACTCTTACATGGCATGTCCAAATCGATCAAGTTTCATCAAAGCTTAGCAAGGCTCTTTTTACTTTCATAGTGTCTCAGATAATGTGGTGAAAACTTTGCATCTTCGTACCATGTTATCGGATAAATCCCAATCGCGCTATTAGATCAGGTGGTAAACGGATATGAGTATGCAAAATGCGAGGACCGGTAAAAATGCTCAAATTCGTATTCCTGTGATCCTAAAGAATGGGAAAGTACATCTTGCCGGCAGCTGGAGTGGTCCCTAACTCTCCTGCCATCCCCCAATGCAAACTTATAATATGGAAAATATCACAATTTCAAGTCATTTCACAATAATTCCTATTGATTGTACCTAAGGCGTTCTTTTCAAGCACACAATAGTATATTGTTGTATTAGGAGTAGAAGCTTCATTTTTTTGTGCTGAAGCGGTAGATTTGCGAACGGAACGTAGTGAGTAATGAAACTTTTCACTGAGGTATGTATACTATTTTATTTACAATCATTCGAATTTTGAAATTTTTATTTGAATTAAAACTAGAAAAATATAATAATTAACAATTTCATTTACTTACATCAAGAGAAACAAGAATGTATCCAGGTGGAATTGTATGAGTTCTAAGTTTTTTCACAAACTTGAAGGAGTTATTCACCAGATATTGAAACGTTGGAACCAAGTAATTCAAAATTTTGGCTACGAAACTGGGGACTGGAGATGTTGTAAGTGAGCGAAACGTTGGCAAAGACTTAACAGGCCTTTTATTTTTTTGTCTTAACCGACGAATCACCCCCTTTCATTGGATACCAATAGGACACGAACTTCTCCTAGTTGTTTATTTATTTATTTATTTACGGGCAAGACCCATTAAAAGTTTCAAAAGAAAAAAAAAACAAGAAACATTAAGTACCTTACAACTAAATAAACATAGGCCAGTAATACTTCGCGTAGTAACAGGATAAAAATACATATAAATTATTAACAGTAAAACATTAAATCAGTTATAGGTATAAGAAAATAGAGGACAAACATAAATAATGACTGATCAAGATGACTAGAAATTCTTAGCTATCGAACTTGGCATCACAAACAAACGAGGAGAATTACATTAGAGAGTTAAGCTCTCTTTTAAAGCTATTTATGGGTCCAAAAAAATCCAGGCTACCATGGGTGTTACATAATCGAGAAGTTCTGGAGATGAATGTATTGAAACCATAGTTTGTACGGTGATTTCTTTCTGAGAAGGTTATGGCAGAGCGGGTGTCCCTTGCTGGGACGTGAAGCCCTATTCTGGACAGTAGGTATGCGGAATCACTAATGGAGTTCAGTACCTTGTAAAAAGTATATAAATCTCTTTGATTGCGTCTAGCTGCCAAGGGTTGTAGATTGAAGCGTCTGTATAGGTCGTCATAGTCATATACATAGTTCTCAAGCGAAGGAATACCTGCCTTGAAGGCTAAATAACGTACGAATTTGCGCTGCACTAGCTCTAGGGCTCTGATATGATTAGAATACATTGGTGACCAGACAGAGGAGCAGTACTCCATCAGGGGCCTCACCATTGAGCAATAAAGGTATCTGATAGAATCTATGCTTGTAAAATCTCTCGAACACCTCTTAATGAAGCCTACAAGTTTTAACGACCTTGTTGTGATGTCTGAAATATGGGTGATAAAATTGAGACTGCTGTCAAAAATGACACCAAGATCTCGTTGTTGTGGTTGTTGTGAGACAGTTTCAAGCGGAATGTTGTTTATATGGTACGCGAATTGTGGAGGGCTACGACCCTTGGAGAAAACAATGGCTTTGCATTTGGAAGCATTGAGCTCCATGGCGCTCAAAGCGCACCACTCAGAGAGTCTGTCGAGGTCAGATTGTAGTCTGGCACAGTCTTCAATAGAAGAGACCCGGGTGAACACCTTTAAATCATCCGCAAAGCACAGGAACTCACTGTTAATAAAACAAGACTTGATATCGTTAATAAAAACGTTGAACAGCAGAGGTCCCAAGTGAGAACCCTGTGGAACGCCCGATGGGATGTCAATTTCGTGTGAGAAGAAGTTGTTAACTTTGATTATTTGAGTTCTCTCCCCAAGATAGTCGCTAATCCACTTCAACAAAGTACCGGAGATTCCAGCACTTTCAAGCTTAGCAAGCAGAACGGCATGGTTGACACGGTCAAAGTCAATTTTTTTTTTTGCAATGCATGTATTTTTCGACTATTTTCCTAGACTAACTGCATTTTAAATTAATTATCAAATTTTTTCGTTAAATTTGAAGACATATATCGCAAAATTGTGATAAAATGATAATGGGAATAATTACGATATTTAATAAAAAAAATGTTATTGTTACTAAAAAAGTCTTTTAGCAATAAAAAACATTTGTATAGATTTACTAAATAAACAAATTTAAAAGTAAAAAAAAAAAAAAAAAAAAAAAAAAAAAAAAAAAAAAAAAAAAAAAGGCCTTTGCAAAATCGGTATATATGGAGTGAACTAACTGATTCGCCATCCTCAAGAATTCTTGAAACTTTGTCCTGGTAGGACAGGAGATTGGTTTCAGTTGAGCATTTTGGATGGAAACCGGTCTGCTGCTCAATTAGACAGGGATTGATTTTTGGAGTTAAAAACTTTGTCACTATGCTCTCAAATACCTTTGGGAAGGTGTTTTGGATGATAATGGGTCTGTATTTTGAAATATCCATTTTATCGCCAGATTTATGAATGGGTATGGTGAAGCTCTGCTTCCAGAGTTTAGGAAATTCACCCAAACTGAGTGACTTATTGAAAAGAATGAAAAGTGGACGGGATAATACAAAGCTACAATTCTTTATCATAAGAGGTGGGACACCGTCTGGACCTGGACCCTTAAAAGACTGCAGGCTACATAGTTCTTCATAAATAACTGATATTGAGATGTTAAATTCATGAATATGTGCATCGCTCCGAGAGATGTCCTGACTAGCAACACAGATTTTGTTGGAATAAACAGAATGGAAGTATTCAGCAAAGAGATTAGCTATCTCTGAACCATTTTTGGCAATGTTGCTATTATAAAACATGTGAGACGGCAAACCATTCGCTTTTCGCTTGGCATTGATAAAACTCCAGAAGTGTTTGAGGTTGTGATCATTCAGCAGTGACATTTCAGAGCGCTGCACATAATTCAGATAGGAGTCCTTTGAAAGAGTCTTACACCGAGTGCGAAGATTCGAGAAGTTGTCATAGTCACTAGGAGAGTCAGTCCGCTTCCAGGTTCTGTGTGCTTCTTTCTTCTTGATTATGAGTTCCTTTAGGTCGAAGGGGAACCATTTAGGAAATTTATGGGTGGAAAGCTTTTTCTTTGGTACAAAGCAGTCAATAGCAGTGTAAAGAATGTCATAAAAAATACTGACCATTTCTGCTACAGTTGGGCCTTGGAGTAAAGCATCCCAGTTGATCATACTTAGATGATCATTGAGAAGTGCATACTCGGCAGATTTAAAATCATAGTAGTACTCATCAGGTTGCGGGTAGTCTGAGTTACACTGCTGGGTCTCGGCACATAATATGTTTAATATTAATGCAGGGTGATATGAATCAATAGGGAGAAGGATGTCATCTGCCAAGGTGCAGGTGTCATCAGGATCCTGACTAAACATCAGGTCTAACAGAGAGCCATGCGCATTGTGGAACTTGTTTATTTGAAACATGTTATGGTAAGCACTCATGTTGGATAGGTACTCAGTAGCTGCGCGCTCTGAGGGAATAGCGGAGGGGGTTGCAGTAGCACTTGAGCTCAGGCCGTCATCAACCCATTGTGCTTTGGGTAAGTTAAAATCCCCAAATATGCAGAGCTTGTAATCAGGAAATGTTTCAGATAAAGTATCTACTGAGTCTGAAAAACACTTATAATTATCTCCATTAGATTTCGGAGGTAGGTATACAGCTCCAAGCAATAGTTTACTATTAGCAGACTGCGCTCTTACAAATAACTGCTCAATGGTTGAGGCTGATTCACAAATGGAACTGAGAATGTTATTCCGGACAGCTATTAATACACCTCCCTGTTGTGTAAACTAAGACTCAAAAGGACATAATTTCAATAACAACAGCTTGTGCGCCGTTTCAAATTCAAATAGACAATATTACGCGCGGAACGCGACCTTCTTTCTTGCAGCCAATCAAAAAGGCAGCAGTATTCGCTAACGATTATTGCCGAGAGACGTCGCACCGGTAGCCAAGGACAAGACGATCGGAGCGGCCGATTATGAGAGGAGAAGAACGAACGGCAAGACAAGCTTCGAGCGCCGCCATTATTATTATTCTTCGCGTTTTTTCTGTTTTACCTATTTGTTGTAGAGATCGCGAGTAAATTACCCAATTACTATTATCAATGTTCATTAAAAGTTAAAGTAAATTGAGTTAGTGTGTTTTTTTACTTGCAAGAAACCCCCAAACAAGAAAATACAGTCCGCTAGTATCGAAGGAAAGACATTTTTTGGTCCTTCGAGCCGGATAGACTGTGAACCAGCGTGAAATTGGACAATTTTTTCGTAGACTTTGGACTTGTAGTACATTAAAACTGATTGCAGACGTGCAATTTTTGAGTGAAGTGATTGTTATTCAATGTCCTGATACCAGGTTTGAGATAAAAGCAAGTGGGTAAGTCCTGTTTTCCTGCATCCCTTGTTTTTAAGTAGATTCGATTGGGCAGCGTCCAAGCAATAGCAATTTTCAATTTGTGTTTTCTTTTTTTTATCATTGAAAAAAAAAAATAATAATAACTTTATTTGAAAATGACTGAGGAAGCCCTTAAAAAATTGCGTAAATCTCGCAGTGTCAGTAAGGCTCAGAAAACTAATTTTGAAACAAAATTAACTGAATTAGAATCGAAAAAATCTTTAAGTGATGTTGAGTTGTGTGAGATTTCTGACAGGGTTGTGAGGTTAGAAGAGATTTTCTCTAAATTTCAGGGTATTCAAGAGGAAATTGAGTTTGTTGAGGAAAATTTAGACCCTGAGTTAGCATACAGAATTGAATTTGAGGAATCGATTTTGCAATTAAAAGCTAGGGCTCAAGTTTTGATAAAAAAGCATAGTCCAGAGGGCAGTTTCAAGAGTGCTCGGCAGCCCAACAGCTCTTCTAGTAGTTCGAGTCAACATGGAGGTGAATTAAGCGGAGTTAGATTGCCTCTCATTCCTTTACCTAGCTTTTCGGGAGACTATAAATCGTGGCTAGAGTTTAGAGATATTTTTTCGAGTTTGGTGCAAAATAATGACAGCTTAGATTCGATTCAGAAATTTCACTACTTGCGAGGTTGTTTACAAGACTCTGCGGCTGAGGTAATAAAATCTTTGGATTTTTGTGCTGCAAATTATGATAACGCTTGGACAACCTTGTGCGATCGCTTCAATAACACGCGAATTTTAGTACACATGCACTTGAAAGCTCTATTTCAGCTAGACCCTATAGACCGAGAGTCTGCCGACAAGATTAGAAGTCTGATTGATATGGTTTCGAAAAGTTTAAATGCACTGAAATCCTTGAATCAAGAGACTGATCACTGGGGCGTTCTAATCATGTATTTAGTTAGTACTAAACTGGATAGGGCCACTGAGCGCGAATGGGAACAATTCAAGGGCAATAAGTCAACTGTTTTGGAGTGGAGGGATCTTAAGGATTTCTTAAAGACAAGGGCTGATTTTTTGGAAACCATCGAGCGTAAGAACACGCAGCCAAAAGAAATGAAATCTCAGTATCAATCGCGCCAAGATAGGTTTAAAGATAATAAAAATAACTTCAAAACTTTGGTTGGTAATCAGGTAAAGTGTCCACTTTGTTCATCAGAGCATAGTATTATTAATTGTGAAATTTTTTTGAAGCTTTCGGTTAATGACAGGTTTGAAAGGGCTAAAGAATTACGGCTTTGTTTATGTTGTTTGAGGCCAGGGCATTTCAGTAGGTTTTGTAGAGCTAGTGGGTGCACAAAATGTAGAGCTAAGCATCACGTGACTTTGCATATGGGGAGCAGTAAAATAAATGAGCAGAACACTCAGGGAGGAAATGACAACCAGCCACAATCAAGCCAGGATAGTGGGAAGACTGCGTTATCCCATTTATCTTCTAATTCAAATGATCATGTATTTTTATCAACAGTGATGGTAGAGGTGGAAGACTATAAAGGCGTATGGCACACAGCGCGCGCTCTGCTTGATTCTGGAAGTCAGTCATCATACATTACAACTCGGTTATGTGATATGCTTGGGTTAGAAAGAGAAAGATATAGTATCTTGGTGAGTGGATTAGGTCAAAATGCCTCTGAGGTGAAATTTAGATGTTCTGTGAAATTGCAGGCAGTTCAAAATGCCTATAAAACCGAATTGAAATGTTTGGTATTGCCACAAATTACTAGCTCTATTCCTAGCATACCAATTGATGTCAGTAGGCTTGATATTCCTAAAAATTTAGTTTTGGCTGATCCATCATTCAGTAAACCTGGTCAAATCGATTTATTGATTGGAAATGACTTATTCTACCAACTTCTTTGCATAGGCCAGATACATCTGGGCCCTCATAACCCTATATTGCAAAAGACCAAGTTTGGATGGGTGGTGTGTGGAGCCATAGAGTTTCAAAACCCTGGTTCGACAATTTGTTATTTGAGTATGAATGATCATGTGCGAAAGGATAGTGAATTTGATCTGAAGAAGTTCTGGGAAGTAGAGCAAGAATTTTCAAGTGAGAAAAAGGTGTGGTCTAGTGAGGAGAATGATTGTGAAGCCTATTTTCAGAAAACATTTCGTAGAGACGAAGAGGGTAGATTTATAGTATCTATGCCTTTCAAGGAGTCGCCAGAAAACTTGGGAGATTCAAAGAAGCAGGCATGGAGAAGATTTCTGAATTTGGAAAGGAAGTTTGAGTCTAATTTTAAGTTCAAAGTAAAATATTTAGAATTCATGCGAGAGTATGAGGAGCTTGGTCATATGACTGAAGCAACTGAAGTAAGTGACGGTGACCTCGAGTACTATATGCCACACCATGGTGTGATGAAAGAGGATAGCATCACCACCAAATTGAGGGTCGTGTTCGATTGTAGTATGCCCACAACATCTGGGCAATCTTTAAACGATCTGCAAATGGTAGGGCCAGTTTTGCAACCAGATTTGCTTAGTATTTTATTTAGATTTCGTGAATATCGTTACGTAATTTCATCTGACATTGCAAAAATGTACAGGGCCGTACTCATTGAGCCTAATGAACGACCTTTGCAGAGAATTTTCTGGCGTGAAGCACCTACAGATAAAATCAAAATTTTTAATTTGAACACGGTCACTTACGGTCAGTCGGCAGCTAGTTTTCTAGCATGTAGATGTTTGATGCAGTTAGCGCACGAGTGTGAGAATGATTATCCTGACATTTCTAAAATCATGGAGGCTTCTTTTTATGTGGATGATTTTTTATGCTCTGTGGATTCTGTCGAAAGGGGCCAATATATTTGTCAAAGAGTCTCCGAAGTTTTAGGCAGTGGTAGTTTTCAGCTACGAAAATGGTTGTCAAACGAACCTAGAATTTTGAGTCCGATTTGTTCGAACACTGACAAATTTAATGTATTGCAATTTGGACAAAATGAAAATACTAAAACTTTAGGGTTAATATGGTCTTGTCATTCGGACCATTTGACATACAAAATTGGACCATATCAGGATTTGAAAGGAATTACCAAGCGAAAGGTCTTGAGTGAAATAGCTTCAGTATTCGATCCATTAGGTTTACTTTCGCCGTGTATTATTATTGCTAAAATTTTGCTTCAACGGTTGTGGTTAGAAAAAATTACTTGGGACGAAACTTTATCTTTAGAATTACATAATGTTTGGCTGAAATTTCGAGAGGAGTTACCTTGTGTGAATGAACTTAGAATTCCTCGTCATGTGACATGCGAAGAGCCAGTGACTATTGAAATGCATGGATTCTCAGATGCTTCTGACAACGCATTTGGGGGTTGCATTTATTTGAGATCGATTGATGGTTCAGGTCAAGTCACAGTAAGGTTATTGTGTGCAAAATCAAAGGTCAGTCCTTTAAAACCCCCCCTCACGACACCCCGGTCAGAAGTTTGTGGTGCTTTGATATTAGCTCGCTTAGCGGATAAGGTAATAAAATCCCTAACTTTGAATATTAGTAGATGTGTTCTTTGGTCAGATTCTACTACAGCTCTGGGGTGGATAAAAACGCCTCCTAACTTGCTGAGGACTTTCGTGAGTTGTAGAATATCTGAGATTCAAAGTTTGACTGAAAATCACGAATGGAGATATGTTCCTACTAAGTATAATCCCGCTGACATTGTGTCGAGAGGAGTTTTTCCTGAGCGTATATTAAATTTAGATATGTGGTGGAATGGTCCTTCATTTTTAAGTCAACCTGAATCTGATTGGCCTAAACTCGTTTTGAAAGATGAAGAACTGCCAGAAATGCGTGGAAATAAAAAACTTTTTGGATTGATTTCTGTACACTTTCATGATTCAATTTTTAGTAGGTATTCCGACTTTTTTAAGTTAATACGAATTTATGCGTTGGTGGTGAGATATGTTCGTAATTTAAAATTTAAGGCTCATAGACAAGTAGATAAGATAAAAAAGGGCCACATCACCCTTTATGAGCTTGATGAATCCATAGCTATGTTGGTTAAAATATCTCAGCAGTTGAGTTTTCCTCGTGAGTATTCATCTTTGTCCAATGGCCAGCCTCTGAGCCTCAAGAGTAATCTTTTAAGTTTGAATCCCTTTATGGATGAACATGGGATAATGAGAAATGGTGGTAGGTTAAGACACTCCAATTATAATTTTGATAAAAGGCATCCCATGATATTACCATCGAAACATCCTTTGGCTTTATTAATTTTTGAAGAGGAACACAAACGCTTAATGCATGCAGGGCCTCAATTATTATTGGCTTCTGTAAGAGAAAAATACTGGCCAGTATCAGGCAGAAATTTGGCTAAGGCTGTCGTTAGAAAATGCTTAAGATGCTTCCGCTTCAACCCACAAGAGATAAGGCCTATAATGGGAGATTTACCACAAAATCGATTGGTAGCTGGTCAAACTTTTGAAATTGTAGGAGTTGATTACATGGGGCCACTTTTCTATAGGGACAAAAAAGGGCGTAACTCAAGGTTGTTGAAATGTTATGTAAGTGTTTTTGTTTGTTTTGCCTCAAAGGCGTTGCATCTCGAGGTAGTGACAGATCTGAGTGGTGAAGCCTTTATCTTAGCGCTAAGGAGATTCGTGTCTAGGCGTGGTAAACCTAGCCACATTTATAGTGATAATGGTTCCAATTTTGTTAGGGCAAACAGGGAACTGAAGGAACTAGGTCAATATTTATTAAATGAACAAAGGTGCCTTGAGGATTTGTACCTCAAAGAGCAAATACAATGGCATTTTATTCCGGTTAGTTCACCTCATTTCGGAGGTCTGTGGGAAGCAGGCGTGAAATCAGCAAAACATCACTTAAAGAGAGTTTCTGGTAACGCGCATTTTACATTTGAAGAGTTAACTACTCTAATGACGCAAATCGAATCTATTTTAAATTCCCGCCCAATAACACCACTTTCAACCGATCCCAATGACTACACTCCCTTAACTCCTGCCCACTTTCTGATTGGTAAAAGCCTGATTGGACTTCCAGATCCCAATGTGACGCAAATACCCGAAAACAGACTGTCTACTTATCAACGTATACAAAAGGTAAAACAAAATTTCTGGGAACGTTGGAATAAAGAGTATATTAGTGAACTTCAGCAACGTGTCAAATGGAAGCAGACACAATCTGACATTAAAATGGGTAGTTTGGTGCTGATCAAGGAGGACAATACACCGCCTATGAATTGGAGAATGGGTAGAATTGTGTCAGTGTTTCCAGGGAAAGACAATGTTAATCGCGTAGCTAACATCAGAACGGTAAATGGTGTAATCAAGCGCGGGTTTTCAAAAATTTGCCCTCTTCCGATTGACTAATTATTACTGTTTCTTTGTTGAAGCTAAATAAGTGCAGTGCTTCAAGGCGGGGGGCATGTTGTGTAAACTAAGACTCAAAAGGACATAATTTCAATAACAACAGCTTGTGCGCCGTTTCAAATTCAAATAGACAATATTACGCGCGGAACGCGACCTTCTTTCTTGCAGCCAATCAAAAAGGCAGCAGTATTCGCTAACGATTATTGCCGAGAGACGTCGCACCGGTAGCCAAGGACAAGACGATCGGAGCGGCCGATTATGAGAGGAGAAGAACGAACGGCAAGACAAGCTTCGAGCGCCGCCATTATTATTATTCTTCGCGTTTTTTCTGTTTTACCTATTTGTTGTAGAGATCGCGAGTAAATTACCCAATTACTATTATCAATGTTCATTAAAAGTTAAAGTAAATTGAGTTAGTGTGTTTTTTACTTGCAAGAAACCCCCAAACAAGAAAATACAGTCCGCTAGTATCGAAGGAAAGACACTCCCCCCCTTAAGGATGTGCTTGTTGCTGGAGTTCGGTCACTTCTGTAAATATTGTAATTGTCCATGCCCAGTTCTACATCAAGAAAGTTATCACTCAACCACGTTTCTGTAAAAACGAGTACTTGGTATGCAACTAAAGGAATGGAACTGATTAGTTTTACCAATTTAGTACGCAAACCACGCACGTTCTGATAGTAGACTGATACAGAACTATTTAGTTTGCAAATACCTCCTGATTGACGGCTAGATTCTGAAAATTCTGGGACGAATGAAAATCAGCACCAGGGTCATTTTTTGATGTGTCAAGTTTTTTCTTGAAGTTGAATCTACGAAAGATCACACCACTAGGCCAGAATTCGCAGGAGTTCATAGCATTGTAGTGAATGGGAATGACACCAATTTTGAAAGAATTGGTTTTCCCTATAGTTTTAAGCTGATCAATAATTAAGTTTTCCTCACTAATATTTGGCAGTTTTTGAGTTATGTACCTGCGAATTTTAGCAGCTTCCACTGACTGGGCCACCTTTCCGACGTAAAACCACATCTTGTTTCCTTTTGAAGATATAAATTCTTGATTTATTTCAACCTTTGAGGTACCACGAAACTGTTTCCTTCTACCACGATGATAACTAACTGTAGAAAAACCATCGTTGTCTCCAGCATGATTCATATTGCTTATAATTGCATTATTAATTGCCTGATTCGCGTTTGTCAGCGAAACAGTTTCAACAATTTTACTACTATGGCCATTGTTTACATTGTCGTTAGAGGTTAAGGTCTCGCCCCGGGTCCCGGCGCAAGTGTCACCAGTCTTGTTCGGGTTTGGAGTCACCGAACGCTCTTGGGTTACACCAGGGCCAGAGGTCGAGTAAGTAGAACTGGTAGAACGCCCGCCTGCAGGATCGCGGCTTACAGTTACACTTTGGCTTTGTTTACATTCTTTTTCTAGGTTAGAGATACGTTCCACCAAAAGACGGTTATTTTCCTTCAAAACTGTGTTCTTATCGGCCATTTCATCGATAAGCCTTTTTAGTAGACTTATTTCAGTATTTAATTTGTCGTTTTCATATTTTAGTTTTGAGGAAACATCTTTGTTTACATCTGATAAGTCAACTTTTGGCGGCAAATCACTGCAATCACAGCACTGGACACCGGACTTGCTGATAAACTTTAAGTTTTTCCTTCTTGCACAGCTACCATGGTAAACTTCTTCACACACAACACAAAAATAGGACTTGCACGACTTTTTAGCACAACATTTGTATTTTCTAACACTATCTTTGGCACTAATAACGCTATTTACGCTAGCCGAATCTGACTCAATGTCATCATCGGACGCCATCTTATCTAATCTTGTTGTATTCTATTTTATTTTCGAGTATTTCTAGATGATATTTATAGCTTGGACAATCTGGATCAGAAGTGACATGAGATATATAGTAATTTATCTTCGATCTATTATTTGCTTTAACTTTGGCATTCTTCTACTCCATGATCATTCGGACAGTACTCACAAACCTTTTTGTTGCTGCTTTTGTGATCTTGAGCTGCTTAGATCTTCATTAACGGGACAACAGGTCCATTCAATGTGCACTTTTTTGTACTGAGCGGACAGGCACGTGCTTTGTAAATGGAAACTGCCTGATCCAGTCACTTGCCTGTCAAAATTTTGGAGCAAATCGACGAAAAAGATGAAAAAAACGAACTCGGCCAATACCACAAGAGAAAAAAATATTTGTTGGAATTTTCGACTGGTATGAAAGTTTGTTGCTTGGCAATTTCGCGAATGACATTTTTGACAAAAATTTCATAAGCGAAATTACCAAAAAGCAACAAACTTGAATAAAACCAAGAGAATAATTTTGCCTACATAATTTTTTCTTGACTGGTATTCGGCTGGATTATTTCACGAGAAAAACAAGCCAAATTTTCATTTGAAAAATTTATTTTCTTTAGGTGACACTTGTCAAACTCAATTAGGCAATTCAATCCATCTGTCAAAAAGGAAAATTCAATGTGTCGTGGCGGCCAAGCAAGTTTGTTTTGAATATGTTTTAATGCGTATTTTAAATTATTTTGCATACAGTTTTGCTTACAACTTTGATTTTCATTATTTTATGAAATATTTGTTGACTAGGTACCTAAACTATTAATTCGGGCAGAAACTAGATATTTTTTTGTGTTTTTTGGCCCATGTGTGGCCGCCACGCCATCTTGAATGTCACGTGATTTGAATTGCCTAATAGTTTTTTACCTTAACCACACAAAATTTTGTCGCTGAAAAACCATCATGTTGGTTTTGCCCAGGTAGGAACAGGTAGAAGTTTTGTCAGTAGGAAACCGGCCGTTCCTATGACATTTCACCAGTGTAAAACACTACACCTTTTCCAATTGTAATTCAGAAAACGGAAAATGTATTTGAGAAAGGAAAATTAAATTTCAGAAAATGAAAATTGTAATTCAGAATAGGAAGTTAATATTCAGAATATAGAATTTGAAATTCAGAAAAGGAACATAATATTCAGAAATGGGAATTTGTAATTCACGTTGGTAACGGTAACATGTAATTCAGAAATTTATTGTCAGTAGAGTTAAACATAAAAATTTTCTTTGCGACTCCAAATAAAAAAATCGTATTCATACATATTAAGTTTTTATTCAGTAGGTAAAGTTAGTTGCATGGATCATAAGCTACGACGTCTGAAGAGGCAGAGGGGAAAATTTGCCATTGCGGCGTTGTCATATCAATAATATTAATACATAATAATTGCAAAAATAGAAAAAGATTGTATGTAGAATCAGGCAACTAACTTTACTTATACCTGAGCACATAAGTAATTACCTACATTTTTATGAAAAATGTTAAAAATTAACATACTTCTAAAAAAATTACCAAAAAGTAAGTCGATAACTTAATGTCCTTAAATGCAATACAAAATTTCAATCATTGACCAACTGGCATATCCTTTAATGCTAGCGCAACGGCATGGAAAGTGGTTGAGTGTTGGGTGGTTCTCTCACTCTCTGTACCTGTGCTCTGTTTCTCTGTACAGAGCTTATTGTAACGTGCATATTATACTTTTCTGAATTACAAATTCCATTATCTGAAACTAAATTTTCTCCTTCTGAAATACAATTTCCCTTTTCTAAATTATAATTTACAGTTTCTGAATTTCAATTTACTATTCTGAATTACAATCTTGCTTTTCTGAATTTCAACTTCCTAATCTGAATTTCATTTTCCCTATTCTGAAATCAAAGTTACGATTCTCAAATTCAATTTCTCTTTTCTGAATTATAAGTTCCTATTCTGAAATACATGTTCCTTTCTCTGGAATTAAACTTTGATTTTCTGAATTACAATTGAAAAAGGTGTAGTGAAATAGTCATTATTATATAAATTTGCATTTATTTAAATTTATGTTATGTAATTAAGCTACAGGGTGACACTTTAAAAACTTACAATTGGCTATCTGAGGAACAAAAAAAAAATAATTAAAAATTGCTGAAAATAATTTCTATAATAGGGAGGGGGATCCAAAATGATGTAATAACTGTTTTCACTTATTCCCTCACCCAGCCACCTCTACTAAATAATCTTGAATAGCAACCTTCTACATGTGATACCCCATCTGATTGAAGTGAGGGGGTAAGTGAAAACAGCTTAGTTATTAACATCATTTTGGTTCTCCCTCCCAATTATAGAAATTGTTTTCAGCGAGTTTTCATGTTTTTTTTTTTGGTTCCTGAGGTATAGCCACTGTAACTTTTCAAAGTGTCACCCTGTATATATTACATACCAAAATACATCAAAGCCATTTGCGCTTAATACTGATTTCCTTACGAAACACCGATACTAAAATAGTGGATAACCATCGGTATTGACTCCATCGCAAAACAATATCTTGCAAAAACCAGGAAAAGGCAAGGCTGCTGAAAACTGTACCTATTCATCAAATTGCTTGAAACACAAGGATGTCTCAGAACATATATTCTTTTTTCACACATTCAGTGAGGTGATACGACTTCAGCGATTTTTAGTCAGGAAAAAACAAAATTTTTACAACTTCTACAGAAAAACCCAAATCTTTTAAGTACTAACCCAGATGTCAAAGAAGATAAAGCTGCAGAGACTGGCAAAAGGTTTTTGGTGGTTTTGTATGGTGGAAATAATTCCTCAGAGAATTTCATACATCTGTCAAAACTGACATTCCAACAATAAACTGACATGTTTTGATTGTTGATCTGAACCAATCAAATTGGAATTACGCGATAATTGCATAGTAACTGGACAAAAGTGACTCTTGCATCGTTGCCTCCGACAAAAGATGTTGCTCGCTATCATTCATTAAGAACATACCACCAAGTTGAAAAATGGATGGGTATTCAAGAAAATCCAGAAGCTTTGGGTTAATGAATTGATGTCAACTGAAATGACCAAGAAACTTGCACGGGGCACTTTATCAAGAGTCAGCAACTGCAAAAAAGGTTACACCAGAGTTTGTGGATGTCGAAAAGCTGGCCTCAAATGTTCTATTGTTTGTAAATTTTGCCTGTGAAAATTGAGAATAATATTTTGCTATTGACAGCGAAAACGAAAACGACACAGACGTAAAAAAAAACAGTTGTTGAAGATGAGGATTCGTTCCTTTAGGTAGATTATAATTATAATATGTAGCATGGCTAATAATGAGTCAGGAACAGACAAATATAACAATATACAGAACTAGAGAATAGAAAACGTCGAAGACTATATACATGGTGTTTCACGAACATTGAAACATGGTCATTTTAGGGTATTTTAATTTAAGGTCGATTTAAAAAAATAAAAAAAACGCTCGGACACGTCATCTTGTATTCAAGGGGGAAACATTTCGACACCATCGGTATTTCGCAAGGGTGCACCCCCTGAGTGGGGTGACTTCCACCCATTTTTTAAGATAGAGAAGATGGGTCGAGTGGTACCTTGTTTTGAAGGTATTTTGATTCTCGTCGCAACTGCGTATTTTTTTTAAATCGAATGATTAGTTCTCAAAATATTCACTGTCAAAGTTGTCATGGGCTAAATAAGAAACAATCTTCTGCCCCTGTTATTCTCAAATTAACACTTTCCTGACTTTCCTCTCGGACACTCATTTTGTGTGTGCTCCTAGAAAAATGAAAATTGACGTGTCTGAGAAGAAAGTCAGGAAAGTGTTGTTTTGATTTGAGACTAACAGGGCCAGGAAATTGTTTTTTATTTAGATTATGGCAACTTTGACAGTGAATATCTTGAGAACTAATCATTCGATTTCCAAAACAAAATACGCATTTGTGACGAGAATCAAAATACGTTTAATACAAGGTACCACTCGACCCATCTTCCCTATCTAAAAACGAGAAGTGAAAGTCACCCTAGTGGAATACCAATAGGGTTTAGAAAAATTCCCCTTGAATACAAAATTGAATTGTGTGCGAGCGTTTTTTTTTAAATTGACCTTAAAATATCCCAAAACAGAGAGAGGCCTGTTTCAATGTGCGTGAAACACCCTGTATACTTGGGCCATGACATAGGACTAGGGTAATCAAACCAGCTTAAGCTGCGTTCACACAATTCGGAATCTGAAAGTTTTTGGGCATACGGGATTGGACAGTGCTATCGACAATGTTGCCAGATTTCTCAGTTTTGCGCTACACGTAGTCTTGTTGTTATCTTGAATAGAATGCCCCATTTATTTTTATTGCGATGAATTGGGCGTGCCAAATTTGATAAGATTCCAAATTTTCAGAATTCTATAATCTACTAGTTGCTGAAATATGCCAACACCGCATTTTGTATTGATTGTATGTTAATACCGTCATTTCATCCACATAACATTTAACACTAGAAGCTACTTCCCCAAAACTTGCAAATGGTTTTATTACTACTCTAAGATCAAATTCCATATGTAAAACTTCCCTGAGTGGAGAAGACATAAACGTTCCACAATCATGAGTTAGCAAAATTACTCTACGTTTATTTTTCTGGTGGCAGAGGGATTTTTCTTGTAATTCTGATTTGGCAACGAAGCTACTTGAATAACATTGGGTTTCTTCATCTGATTTTTTTTTATGTAAACTGTTTTGTATTTTTGAGAAAAAAATTATTTAAAAATCGAATTTTTAAACTGGCGCAAAAACGCAAAAAATGGTTTGTGACGTCACAAACCAGAAAATCAACAAAAATTCGAGGATGTCAAATTTCTCATTAGTAAATCATCACACATTTCACTAGCTAGAAACTATTTTCGTGCTTCACTACATTATAAAAAAATAAAGGATAGGTATAATCATTATAAACTCATTTAAATTTCGCATTTCTACATTGTGGCAACAACATGTCAAAACCGGCTTTAGCCAATCAGAGGGCGTTTTCAATCACGTGATTTTTTCGTTAAATTTTTAGTTTTTATTTATTAATTTATTTAATAATAATCTGACTGAAATCTTGCAAAATATTGTTCATTCTCGGTTGAATTGATCTAACTGCGTCAAAAAATATCATAATTTGCCATATACATACCATATATATAAAAAGGGTTTTGGACCCTGAGCAAAATCGTATTACTGTACATCACAGTAAAAAAAAAAAAAATTAGATATGGAATTTATACAGGGTATACCCATTTAAAACGAAACAGGCTTAATATCTAATTTCCCTTTTTTTTTAATCGCTCGTACACGTAATTGATTGTGTGAGTCTTTGAAACATTTTCAGCACTAACTTAACCTTCTAGGGGGGGGGGGGACACCAACCCTTGCCATTCCAAATGCAACAAGGTTCGAGTGATACCTGTTTTAAAAGAGCTTTCAATTTTCTTTCAAATGACATCAAATAAAAGTGATATCAGATATTTAGCCTGTTTCGTTTTAAATGGTACATCCGTGAGTATAAAAAGTGGGACACTCGTTTTTTCCTATTGTAAAACGAGTTCATCAGCTATACCTATGGCAATGACAGGGATTGTCATATTTGACAAAATATCCATTGTAGAGAATGGACTGATTTACCCAAAATAGCGAAAAATGACAAGACCTGTCAGTCAGGTGTCCCACTTTTTATGCTCACGACTGTACACTGTATATACAGTGATTTCATAAAGTCCCGCACGTCAATTTTGTTTTAAATTTTTC
Source organism: Ceutorhynchus assimilis (assembly GCA_917834065.1). NCBI lineage: Eukaryota > Metazoa > Arthropoda > Insecta > Coleoptera > Curculionidae > Ceutorhynchus > Ceutorhynchus assimilis. The sequence goes on from OU892288.1 coordinate 13,801,508, forward strand.
GATATATTTTTTATCATACAGGGTGTCTCAAAAATTGCTTCTCTGGTCTCAACTTTATTTTTGTAAATGGTACCCCTGTATTTTATGATAACTTTGAATGGTGCGGAAAATTCTAGGCATATTTCATGTAGAATGTCATATACCTATCTTCAACTGTTTCAGAAATTTTGACAGTTGAAAATTGACTTTTTTCCATCTTTGACAGACTATAAAACCTGAACGGTTTCATTTCATGGGAAAACTGATCTTACATTCTTGTCTCAGTTTTTCATAAACTATCATTATTTTAACACCAACTTTGAAGTTAATCCATGATTAAAAATTCCGATTAATTTCAAAATTGGTGTCAAATAATAGTTCATGAAAAGCAATGATGAAAAACTACAGACGAGAATGTGAAATCGGTTTTGCTGTAAAATTAACCATTTAGATTTTACAGCCTGTCAAAGTTGCTGTATAAAAACGATGACGAAGTGGACTGTATCAAAGTTTTATTCTTCTCTAACGTTCACGTTAACAAATCAAGTATAAAGAATAATAATTCTTACTATAAGCACAAAAACAAGATTCATTTCTAATTGAAAATTAAGCAAATTGAACAAGAATATGAAAGAGCATCAGCTCATGCAAAACTAAAAAATATTTACGACTAATTTTAACAAAGGGTGCGGCTCGAGTAGCCGAAGTCGGTGAAAATCAATAAAGTACTGCCTTCTAGAGAATTGTCCCCTCTCCGTCTAGTCTTCTCACTTCGGGTAGTTTACGCATCGCCGTAAAAATGTGTATTTGTAGATATTATATTAGATTTTGGCCTTTTTTAATGTAGCAAGGCAATGTTGAATTTATTGAAACAGAAAATATTGTTTGTGATTTTTAACATCGCCCCCCGCCTTGGAAGGTATGGCTTTCAACACAAGAAACTAATGTTCAAAGGCACTAATCATTGATAGGGTACAATGTCACTAATTGGGATTAGATTGCCAATAGTCTAGCACTCAAAAGTCAAAAGTCGGTAGAGGACATATCTTAGCGAAAGCCCGGGTAATGATTCCATTCTGCGTCTTAACGGTTACGACGCGAATTGCACCATCAACACCGGGATGAATCTGCACTATGCGTCCCAACGACCATTTTAGAGGTGGCAGATTTTCATCCTTAATAAGCACCAAATCATCGAGGGGTAGGTCACTCAATAAAATTTGTACACCTAATTACAAATACATTCAATTACATGTATTTTTCTGTAATTGAATGTATTTGTATGTAATTGAATGTATTTGTTTGTAATTGAACGTAATTGAGAATGTAATTGAATGTTTAAAATTAAACGTATTTTAACGTAATTGAATGTAAATGATGTAATTAGGTGTAATTGAGTGTAATTGAATGTAATTGAATATAATTAAATGTAATTAACTTTTATTGAAAATAAAAATGGATGATGGATAGGGCATGTATTTATATCTAATTGACAGTAATTGATTGTAATTGAAAGTATTTGAATGTAATTAAATGTAATTGGATGTAATTGAACGTAATTAAACGTAATTGAATATAATTGAATGTAATTGAATATAATTGAATGTAATTGAATATAATTGAATAAATGTATTTGAGCGGTATTTGAACGTAATTGAAGGTAATTGAATTGTAATTGAATGTAATTGAGTGTAATTATTTGTAATTGAATGTAATTATTTGTAATTGAGTGTAATTAAATGTAATTGAACGTAATTGCAAGGTAATTGAGGTAATTAAATGTATTTTTTCAATTACATTTCAACATTTGTACACCTAATTGGGGAGTGACCTACCCCTCGCAAATCATTCATCTTCAGCTCGCCTTTAGCCTTGTTCCACTTAACTCGTTGATGGAGCTCTGAGAGGTACTCGGATGACCATCTAGCCCAAAAGTGCTGCTTCATTTGCTGGATGTGCTGATATTGTTTCAGCCGATTAACTGGCGTCTGGGAGTAAGCACATTCTGGCAGCGATTCCAAGGAACGCCCAATCAAAAAGTGGGAGGGAGTCAAGGGTGTCAAGTCAGAGGGACAATCGGACAGTGGAGTCATAGGACGCGAATTGACCACAGCCTCGATTTCAACTAGCAGCGTGTAAAACTGCTCGAACGTCAGAATAGTATTGCCGGCTACGCGTTTCAAATGTTGTTTGACTGTCTTAACACCTGTTTCCCACAAGCCACCGAAATGTGGGGAATTAGGGGGAATAAACGACCATGCGATACCCTTGTTTTCTATGTCTTGAACCAAATTTTTTGAATTAACACGCAAAAATTCGCCCAAACGATTGAGCTCGCGTGAAGCACCCCTGAAATTCGTACCGTTGTCCGAGAAAATTTGAGCAGGTTTTCCACGGCGGCCTACAAATCGCTTTAAAGCAGCCAGAAAAGCTTCCGTGGTCAGATCGCTGACTAACTCAAGGTGAAGCGCACGAGTAGTGAAGCAAACAAATACCGCTATGTACGCTTTGCTTATTTTACAACCACGACTCTGCCGATCTTTTGTTTGAAACCAACCCGCATAATCAACTCCTGTCGTGCAAAATGGAGGGTTACTCGAACTTTGGGTAGATTGCCCATTACAGGACTTGTCAATTTCGGGTTTACTCGAAAACATGTGACGCAATCATGGAACACTTTTTTAGCCAAATTGCGACCAGAAAGAGGCCAATACCTTTCACGAATCACGCTTAGCAAAAGTTGTGGACCAGCGTGCAACAACCGTTTGTGCTCCCGCCAAAATAGAAGTTTAGTATATCGATGTTTAGCACACAATACAATTGTATGTCTCTTTTCGTAAGCATAGTCAGAATTATTCAGTCGACCACCGACGCGAATCAAGCCAACTTCATCTAAAAAAGGATGCAATTTCAACAGCTTGCTTTGGTTATGGACCTTGTTATGTTTAGAAAGAGATTCCAACTCATTTGAAAATGACTGACGCTGTGACACCTTGATCAATATTAGAGATGCTTTACGAATTTCACTAGCAAAAAGAGGCTCGAAGACTCTTTCAGGCTCAGGTTTCGAACAATTATTTCCGAAACGAAGGCAATAAGAAACTATACGCTCTAAACCACTCAAATTGGAATATTTCTCAAAATCAATTACGCTCTCATTCACAACTAAATTATTCAAAAGTACAGCCTTTCGCATTTCTGGCAACTGTTCACCCTTCGCAACGACTAAGGATTCGGGCCAAAACTCTTCGACAAAACCTAACTTGTTGCGAATGGATTTCTAATGCTTGCATAACCTTTTCAGCCAAACGCGCCGACAAGACAGCTGCCATGAGCTCTAAACGAGGCACGGTTTGAACCTTTAAAGGTGCTACCTTCGACTTCGCACAAACCAACCTTACAGTAATGTTACCCCGGCTGTCAATAGAACGGAGATATACGCAACTACCAAATGCGCATGTAGACGCGTCCGAAAAAACATGAAGCTCTATTTGCTTTACGTCATTACATTTGACCTTTCTATGAATCTTTAAATCATTTAAAAATTTTAAATCGTCTCGAATTTGCAAATATCTTGTATGTAAGTGTTGAGACAAAGAATCATCCCAATCTAATTTTTCTAGCCACAGATCACGAAGAAAAAGTTTCACAATTATTACACATGCACTCAATAAGCCAAGAGGATCGAAAATCTGAGCGATTTCTGATAATACGATACGCTTTGTAACTCTTGGATTCGACTGGTCCCCAATTCGGTAAAAAAAGCTATCTTCTTTCCCATTCCAAAACATACCTAAAGTTTTGTTATTTTCTTTTAAACCAATATCAACTACAGAACCCTCAGACGACTCAATATCTCTCAAGACACTTGGCTCATTTGACACCCACTTGCGCAAAGAAAATCCTCCACTGGCCAAAACCTTACTAACTTCGTTGGCTATAAATACAGCTTCCTCCACGGTGTCCGCTCCACTCAACATATCGTCAACGTAAAAGTGATTTTTGATGACGTTTGCAACAACAGGAGACTCCTTTTCGACTTCTACACCGAGCTGATACAAACAGCGGATAGCTAAATATGAGGCTGCGGAAGTTCCATAAGTCACGGTATTTAACTCATACGCATCCAACTCAGCTGCGGGGTTGTCACGCCAAATGATGCGCAATAAAGATCTCTGCGTGGGATCGACTTGAACCATCCTGTACATTTTGGCGACGTCAGAGGAAAGCACGAATTCGAATTTGCGAAATCGCAACAAAATAGTGACTAGGTCACTCTGAATGGTAGGACCAACCATAAGCAAATCGTTCAACGAATGGCCGCTACTAGTCTTCGCACTTGCATTGAATACGGTTCTCAACTTGGTGGTAGACGACGATAATTTCAGCACTCCATGATGGGGAAGATAGTAAGTATATGACGCTGAATCGGGTTGACTGACCTTCGTCATGTGTCCCATATTTCGATATTCATCGATAAACTGGTGATATAAATCACGATACGTTTGATCACGATCAAATCTGCGCTCCAATGACAAAAACTGTTTTTTAGCAGTGAAATACGAATCGCCTAATTTTGCGGGGTTATCCTTCATCGGCATTTTGACTATGAAACGACCGTGCACATCACGCCTATGCGTTTCAAGAAAATGTGCTTCGCAAGCAGCTTCCTCACGAGAAAATGGCTTTTCAACAGAATATTCTTCGATTTCCCAAAAACGAGAAAGTTGTTTGTCGATTTCAGCGGTTTTAACGAAATTACAAATTGTCACATTACTGCTCGACGAACTGCTAGGACGAGATTCACTAGCAACCTTCCCAGAAATCAACCAACCTAATTTACTTTTTTGCAAAAATGGCCCACCTTGACCCAACTTTATTTGACCGACGCACATCAAATTCCAAAAACAATCGGCACCTATTAACATGTCGATTGGACCAACTTGGTAAAAATTAGGATCCACTAGAGATATATTTGGGGGTATGTTCAAACAACGCATATCAACTATAAAGTTGGGTAGAGGTATGGTTATTTGAGGCACAATGAAGCATGACATATCCATCGAAAATGCATTGACCAATGACTGTACTCTCACATTCATTTTACCAACGATGGTCGATTCAGTTTCATTCAAACCGCAAACTTTAATGTTTGCCGTTTCGCAAGGAATTGCCAGCTTGTACGCAAAGGATTTCGATAAGAAACAACTCTGTGAACCGGAGTCCAGCAGCGTACGTGCAGAAAATGATTTGTTGTTTTTATCTATTACGTACACTAAGGCAGTTGACAGCAGAACGCCTTCATTTTTGTGAGACAAAAAACCACAATAATTTTCCCCTGTCGAAATTTGGGAAGCCTCTTGTACGTCACTGGAATGCACCTCAGTGGAAGGCTTTGGATTTTCACGAATTATATGCAACAAGGAGTTATGACGCGATTTACAAAATTTGCAGCTACCAGAGAAACAATCTTTCAGCATATGTCCAACTCTCAAACAATTTAAGCAAAGCCGTTTTTTCTTTGCTTCATTAATACGCTCTCTAACACTGAGATTTTTAAAATCAATACAATCCTGAACAAAATGCTCCTTCTTACAAAAGCCACAAGAAACCGAGTTAGAGGTAACAAAAGAACGAGTTTTATTATCATGTCTTGAATTAAATTCGGTTTTTGACTTAAATTCGGTTTTTGACTTAAATTGCTTTTTTTCAGATTTTGTTTGCTCTACGGCTTCCAAAAAATTAGCGCGCTCACGTAAAAATTTTAACAAATCTGACAACAGCGGCTTTTGAATTTCAGATTTGAAGTTCTCCCATTTTCGCAAAGAAACTGCATCCAATTTCGTAGAAATGAGATAAATCAAAAGCGTGTCCCAGTTATCTGTAGGCTCGTTCAACGCGTTCAAAGATCTAATATGTTTTCCGATATTATCTGCTAATTTTCTAAGCGCACCCGACGAATTTTCCTGTATTTTATCCAGATTGAAAAGTTCTCGCAAGTGATTCTGAACTAAAACTTTACTATTGTTATAGCGGCCACAAATTAATTGCCAAGCGGATTCGTAATTCGCGTTGGAAAAACCCAAATTCGCAATAACTTCCAGCACTTGGGGCCCTAAAAATGACCTTAGGTAATGAAATTTCTGAATTTCTGACAAACTTTCCTTATTGTGAATTAGTGATTCGTAAGTGTCTCGAAATTCCAACCACGAATTATAGTCACCATAGAATGTTTCAATTTCGATTGTTGGCAATTTAACTCCCTTAAACACGAGACCCTGTGCGGCTAAACTCGCGTTACTCCTGCCTGATCCAGCGTTGCTGGCAGAATCTACATTATCCTGATCAACAGAAGAATCCGATAAAAATATTCTAGCCCTAGCAACCACCAGATGATAATTATTTTCGAACGTAACGCGCTCTTGATATTGCTTTTCGAGGTCGGTTAATGGACAAATAGCTTCAATACTATCTTGAACCTGCTCAAACTCGCTCGCCAAACCAGAAAATGTTTCAAAACGAGATTCTAAATCTAAAAAAATGACGCGATCGGTTACAACATTTTCAGGGTACTTATTTTCTAAAAACAAAACAAACTTTTCAAAATTAGTTATTTTGGCCTTAACGGCGCCACGTTTACGAACAAGGGGATCCATGTTTTCTGTACTCATACTAATTATAATGCTTAATTATCGTACCGAAGTCAAACACAACGAAACGCGTTTGACAAATGCAACAAACGAAAAATGTACGGTTAAAGCAAGATCGAAACCGAAACTGTTTCAATCACGAAAAAGGACAAAAAACATGGAAATAAAATGGAAAGGACCCACCTTATTATTGCTGTTGTTCTTCAATGATGATTCCACAGGTTACAAACACCAAACCATAAAGCAGCTCCACATTCGGCTCGAAGGCCATGTATAAAAACGATGACGAAGTGGACTGTATCAAAGTTTTATTCTTCTCTAACGTTCACGTTAACAAATCAAGTATTAAGAATAATAATTCTTACTATAACCACAAAAACAAGATTCATTTCTAATTGAAAATTAAGCAAATTGAGCAAGAATATGAAAGAGCATCAGCTCATGCAAAACTAAAAAATATTTACGACTAATTTTAACAAAGGGTGCGGCTCGAGTAGCCGAAGTCGGTGAAAATCAATAAAGTACTGCCTTTTAGAGAATTGTCCCCTCTCCGTCTAGTCTTCTCACTTCGGGTAGTTTACGCATCGCCGTAAAAATGTGTATTTGTAGATATTATATTAGGTTTTGGCCTTTTTTAATGTAGCAAGGCAATGTTGAATTTATTGAAACAGAAAATATTGTTTGTGATTTTTAACAGTTGCAAAAAAGTCAATTTTCAACTGTCAATATTTCCGAAACAGTTGAAGATAGGTATATGACATCGTAAATGAAATATTTCTTGAATTTTCCGCAGAATCCAGAAATGTCATAATATACCGAGGGTGCTTCGAAAAAAATGAAGTTGATACCAGCGAAGCTATTTTTGAAACACGTGTCTGAGCGATTTTTCAAAAAGTCCGTTTTCAAAATAATGAATTTTAGTATGCGGGTCTTTATGAACTCACTGTACTGAATTAAACAGTATAGCAGTGTACCCAACCTCTCAAATTAATAATTCCCTTCATGGATCCCAAAAATTCCCTATTTTATATATTTTAGAGTTAAAATTCCCTGCTTTCAATGGTCGCGTTCACCAACACTCAACATGTTGAATGATTAATCCTTATTCCACGAAACGAGATAGTAGATAGTAGAGGTAAACAAACAGGCGGAGCTTAAAAATTCAGAGAAGGACTGCAAAAATATGAATTACAACCAATGACATTTATTATTGTCAGGTTTTCATATGAGTCAAAAGATTTTGGTGCCGTATTTCCTAGTATTTTACAATTATTTAAATAGTGTTTGGTGAATTATTGTTAATTAGTGAGCAATTTATATTAAAACAATGTCAAGTTCAACAGATTCCACTGAATACCAAAAATAAAGATATTCAGAAAATACAAATACAAAACAACCTAAGACGGTCCTGTCAAGTGCGGAGTATAATCCTTTCCTAGCCAATAAAATTCGACTTACCTGTCAAAGTTTGTTTACTTTCACTAACTCGTCTCGTGAAATGAACTTATAAGCGGCTTTGTTCCTAGCATGTGGAATACACAAGGTAGGACAGTTTTGATTGGCCTAGAGTTGATTTTCATCTGTTTTTAACAAAGCCGCTGACTAATCACTCAACATGTTTAGTGCTGGTGAACGCGAGCAATGTTGCCAATAGGCCTTTTTGGAAACATTGATCCGATTAACCGGATCACCAACTGATGTACTTTGTCTTTTTTCAATCGTGTTTATTAAAGAAAGATAAAAAACAAACAGTTGGTGATCGGGTTAGTCGGATCAGTGTTTCCGAAAAAGCCTTACGAGTACATCTAAGTAAATGCCAAATGACTTCACCTATATCAAAACCAAAAATATCTCCTTTCAATTGTGTATGTAATAAAACAAAAAATTGAGTCGTTTGGATGATTAAACGGATAACAAACAAATTGCAAAAATTAAGCATGAGCACTAAAATAAATACAACCGGGAACCCCTGAAACCCAACCTTGCTGCGTTCGGCTATGTCACTCCGCGCGCTCCGAGTAACTCCGTACCGACTCCAGGCGTTCGAGTATTAATTGAACTTTTGTTTGGACGCCATATTGCGGTGCGCGAACATAGTTGCCAAAAGTAGAAAAAAAATCACTAGCGTACTGTCAACATTAAAAACAAAAAATACTGAATAAATTACATTTAAAATTTAAATTTGCCGCCTATTACGAATGTTTTTGAAAAGAACAGCCATTAATTTTAACTTGCATTGGGCAGAATAGAAATAATAAAATATCTACCTATTCACTTTACCAAATTTCAGTTTCCTTTCTCAAGCCTAGTACTCATAACCGCGAAATTCGCTCTTTTTTGACATTGCTTCGACAATTTGACGTTTAATTCATGCCACAGATTTATGCATAAAACGTCAAATTGTCGAAGCAATGTCAAAAAAGAGCGAATTTCGCGGTTATGAGTCCTAGGCTTTATTGTTTATAGAATCAGAGAAAGAAAGTAAACAAACAAAAAGGATAGCGAGGATCAATCATTTAGTTACTTTTGTTTTTAATGTTGACAACTCGCTAGTAATTTTTGTTTTCTTCTTTTGGCAACTATGTTCGCGCGCATATGCATATGGCGTCCAAACAAAAGGTCAATTGCTTTTCGGCGTAGGTAGAGTGACATCGCTTACTCCACTCCAAATTCGTGCTGAACACAACTTCTATCTTCATCGATGTCAAACTTCTATTTCTCAAAAATTCCCTCATTTCAACGATTTTATTTAAAAAATCCCTTTTCCCTTTTGGGTGCCAAAATTCCCTAAAAAGGGAAAATTCCCTGCAGTTGGGAACATTGCAGTATAGGCCCTGAAAATGATTCTTGTGATACTCCACATGTTACATATTTTTCAAGACTTTTGTAGTTATTCATTTGTAGGGCGTTTTTCTATGTATTGACACCCCACTTTACAGGTAGAAGAGAGATGTAAAGTGTGGTTTTTTTTAAAGATAAAAGTCAAAATGACATTATGTTGGCAATACAATGTAAAATTGTCAATGCTTTCAAATTTTTTATGTAGAAAAGGCTTGTGTTGCCAACATAGTTGAGATGGTTCACCCCTATTATATTTTGTAAAGCAGGGTGGAACGAAAGATCCGTCAATCACACGATAGATGGTTGACGGAAGTGACAGTCAGTGACGGAAAAGGTCAGAGAGAAAAAGAGTCACGGTCTTTCTTAAAGCTCTAGCTCTGATTGTTCATCTGTATTTGGTATTAATATAACGTTTTATTGTTCCGTTCTCGTGTTGAATTTATCCACGACCCATATTCGGTGTTGAGCTGTTTCATAGTTACTAGATTTTTGACTTGGGGAATTATCTTTAAAAAAAAAAACAGATTTTAAATAAAAAACTTGTACAGTTTTGGCTAAACTTTTTTAGTATCCATGGTCCGAAACAAAAATTGAATGTCAGAAATGTGAAATGTTGCATGATTTCAGTTTTCTCAAATCGGATACCCTATATTTGGTTCTATTTTCTTGAAGAGCACAGCACAATTTCCCGATCCCAAAAATATATAGTTTGTCTCCATTTGGTTGAGCTTACTCCAACATATTTGGTTCTGAATAAAGAGTGAAGGCTTTTTTTACTAGATATTTGGTTCTGTATTCACAAAAATAAATGATATTGTAGTTTTGACATAGTAAATTAATATTCATCAAACTAAGTTCAATATTTATTTTATAGGGCCCCAGTAAAGAAGAAGTATTCAAAAAATACAACACATTACTCGACGAATATTGGAAAGGAGAAGTAGATCTAAAACAAGCAATCAATTCCTACAAAGAACACAAAGTACCAGAAAAATTTGTCAAAGAAGTAATCCTATCAGGCCTCTCATTGGCCTTGGACAAATCGGACGTCGAGCAAGAAAAACTAATCAAACTCGTCGGAAATCTGAAAGAAGACGGCGCAGTCTCGGGCGGCGCAGTCCAAGAAGCCTTCAAATCTTTGTGTCACGTTTTGGAGCAACGCGAAGCCGAAGCGGAAAAAGTCATCACGGCTGCTTCCGGTTTATTGGCGGCCGCGGTTTGCGAACATTTAGCTCCGCTGTCGGATATCGCGATGCTGACCGACAACGGAGCCCACTATCCGTTGTTCTTATTGGTCTTGCAAAGGGTCAAAACGAAGACTGGCAAGTCGGAATTGAGCGAGATGTTTAACAAAAGCAAAATCAATTTGATGGCTCAGCTTCCTGAAAGTGACAAGACGAAAGAAAGGCTTTCTGAGATTTTGGAGGAAAGGGAACTGACATTTTTGTATCCTTTGTTGCGTATCCAGGCTGACATGGCCAGGCAATTGGCGGTGGATCCTAATCCTCAAACTTTTTACAAGTGGATCAAGGAGAATTTGGAATCGGCCAACTTTAACGATCCCGGATTTATTAACGCCCTGGTCACTGTTTTGATTAAGTATATTACGCAAGAAGCCCAATTATCTGCCGGAGACGAAAAAGCAATGGTAAGATGACATTTATTAAATTGAATCCATTGTTTTCTAATGTGATTTTTTTTTTTAGATTGAAAAAGAACACGCCCTATTGAAACGTTACCAGCCGATCCTGCACGCATTCCTGAGAGACAAATCGTCCCTTCAACTGGTCGCAGTGTACTCGTTGCAAATGCACTTTTCCGGACAGAGTTTTCCGCGCGGTCAGCTCCTGAGGTGGTTCATGGCCATGTACGAGCTGGAGATTGTCGACGAGGAGGCTTTTCTGAACTGGAAAGAGGACATTTCCGACGCCTATCCGGGCAAAGGACAAGCACTATTTCAGGTAACCGGTTTTTCGATTTTTATTTTAGGTTTTTTGTGGGTAATACCACGAGTGCTTCTAATTTTTCTGGAAGAATTTGGAAAAACGATGTGACAAGTACCTATAAAAAGTACTCTGATGATAGCACACTCGTTCTTTTTGTCAAACAAATTACTTTGTAATAAGTTTTTCTGCCTACTCTGTGGAAATCTCTTTCTGGTATACTAATTTGAACACCATAATGAAAAAGATTGATGAGGGAAACGCAAATCTTCTAATGTTCTTACCAACTATTATTTTGGTAACATAAACATGGCTCCATGAGATGATTCCAGATAGCTTGGTGCAAATTTCTAGATACACAATATACAGAAAAGATAGGTCAAATAAGAAATGAGGTGGCATTTGTATATTTTTCCGCAGCTCCATTCTGGGCCACCATGTTCAATCTGCAATGAGCTCCATATATTCCACAGCTGTAGAATCATTCTTTTGATAGATGGTCAGCCAATGATTGTTTCATGCATATATCGGTCTAAACTGCAAACCCATGTAGAAGACAACCTGAAACATATAAAGGTTATAGAACGATCTCGCAACACTGGTACTTCTACTTTCATTTTTGGAGATCTCCACTCAGATTTCATAACAAAGAGAATTGCCTTTCAACACGTAAATCTTCCTACCAAAATAAGAGGAAATTAACAGTCTCCACTTGATCTGCTATTAGTCAGTGACAAGAGCATCCACCAATTGGATTAAGTGACCATGTAGTCATAACAGATAAATCCCAAATCCAGATTACTCCAGAACCAACAAATTAAATATGTAAGAAGAGATTATGAATTTATTAACACACATCTACAGCAAGAATTCTCCAGCACCACTACTTACTATAAGCGGGCCATGTACAGGGTAGCCCGTTTATTTTGTCCTATCTCTGCATATAGAAATCTAGATATTTTATAACAAAAAGTTAAATAAAAAAGTTGTAGGGTTCAAATCATTAATTTATTTTTTTGTATTTGCGCATATGAGTGAATACATCAGATTTAGGTTTTTTTTTATGGAACACCCTGTATATTTTTATATTTTTTGATAGTGCTTCTAAGGGTGTCCCGATGGACTCTACAAGGATCTCTGTAACCTTAAGAGATACACTGTTAGTTAAATTTGGAAAAAGTTGCGCATTACTAAGCTCAATGGCGTCATGTTTTGATATTTCGAAAATTACAAAGAATTTCGAAGATATCTATAAAAAACCGAATTTTGCCGAAATCATTTTAAATTTTTTCTAACTTTATTTGAAATGATACCGCAAAATAAATGTGATTTTATCGTTGCCATTTTTTCTCCTTTACAAGATCCTACCATCAAATTTAAAATCTGATGTTTCGTCTTTGGGCCACCATCCACCATCATCAACTTCATTTTTTAAATACGACACTTGAATGATGAAGTGACATTTATTTTGCAATATAATTTTAAATAGAGTCAGAAAAAAGTAAAAACGATTTCGGCGAAATTCGGTTTTTAATAGGTATCTTCGGAATCATTCCGAATTTCTGAAATATCAAAACATTACGCCACTGAGCTCAGTAATGCGCAACTTTTTCCAAATTTAACCGACCTTGCTTCTCTTATGGTTCCAGAGATCCCTGTAGAGTCATCCTTATCCCGGACACCCTGTATAAATATATATATTTTGATAGGGTTATTATGTACGGCTTTGGATTTATTTACGGGGAACTGCCAATTTTTAGATTATTGTAGAAACGTTGAAAATAAATATTTTAAAGTTGGACTTTGACCAAATTATATGTTTTTATCATAATCCTATCTGCTTCTGCACTTCTCTAAAGAGGAATAGAAAATCTTTTAAAGGAGGTATCACACGGGGTAGGTTCTCATTTTAGAAAAATTATTAGAAGGGGGTAGCCCCCAAGACAAGAGGAGTGGGGGTTAGTCAATAAACACATTTGCTTTCCCTGATGTGTATTTGAGACTTTTATGACAGAATTCTTTTGTCTAAAATAGTCAAAATTCCTAGAAAACTAATAAGATTTAAGATTTTGCTATAAGACTGTGAAGGGAAAGTATCGAGCTATCCAACGATGTGTAACACCAGATAGGTTCGTATTTAAAAAGAAAATAAGTTGGGGTAGCTACCCCCTAAGGGTTGAGGCAGGGTGACTCAAGGAGTGCCTCATTTTGATTCCCCCTCCAATCCCCCGATAAGTATTTGAACTCTTCTGGATAGTATTTTTTATCAAAGAGATATTCCCGATTGCTACTTTCCAAATTGTCATCCTGTATATTTGAATTTGTCAGGGTGTTTCATTTAAAAAAAAAAAAATCTGTCACACTTTTTTGACACCCTCTATACCGGGTGTTTTTCAAAATACGCTCACCCCCTATAACTTTTTTATTTTCCCAAATAAACAAATGAAATTTGGTGTGTTTATTTATGACCCGTATATGCATGATTTGACGTATTCAATTATTTATTATCACTTTCGGTTTCACCGGAAATGATCGTAACTTTCTTATTTTAAATGAGACGCCAGGTATATTTTCCCCTTTTTTAATAGAAAACTACTACATAAATATGTTTTCGCAGTAACTTATTTTTCGGGTTGTAAGAAATAGCTTTATATCTATATTTAAAGTATAGGTACCTACTCCAAATGTATCTGGTAGTTGGGCTTCAATTATTATTATTCCCTGAAAAACCTCTGGTTTGCTCTTCTCGAAATAGCCGTAACATTTTATTATTTCCTATTTCCCTTATTTTCTTTTGAGAAATTATTTTGGGCATCTTAAATATGAAATAAATTTGACAATGCCGAATTTTGAAAAATGTCAATGGATTTTGCAGGTATGCAAAATAGTAAGGTACCGTTTATTTATTGCACTATTGAAAAATATATTGACAAATGTGTCAAATTTGATTGGCCAGATAGTCCACAGAATTTTAATACTGCGACACTTACGAAATTATGTGTAACACACTTAAAACTGTCTGGAATTTGACATATACTGTCATTATTATACGAGGGCCAACCTGTCAAATTTCCATGGATAATGCTACGCTAATAATATGTGAAAGGGAAATGGTCTCCTGGCCAGCTAGAGGCGTGGATGCCAAGTGTAATTATTTATATCAAGTGGCTTTCTTTATTTTGTAAGGATATTTTATTTTTGCAACAAAAGTCATAATTTTTGTAATACTTTTGCTAGAGCAGAAACCGAGGCAGAAACTATAAATCAAAGGATAACGCACACCTAACATGGGATTTTTGGGCTCTATGGATTTTGCCCATTTTTTGATATGTTGTAGAGGATTTAATTCTGAACAACCTTTAAACGGGACGAAATCTTGTAGGTATTACGGTCTTTGAGATATGAGCGTTGAAAGATGAACTTTTTTGCAACTTTTTGTGTGGAGAGTATACGAGGTACTGATGCTACTGGTGTCTATCAGTCAAAATATTGACAGGTTCACGTATTTTACGTCACTTAAAAATTAATGGCAACTTAGGTTAAAGCCGGGACCGCACTGGGATTAATATTGGCGCCAGTGCGGTCCTGGCCTTAGCCTACATTTGTTAGTGACGTGAAATATGTCGACCTGTCAAAATTTTGACTGATAAACACCAGTTTTTCGTATACTCTCCACACAAAAAGTTGTAAAAAAGTTCATCTTTTAACGCTCATATCTCAAAGACCGTAATTCCTACAAGATTTCGTCCCATTTAAAGGTTGTTCAGAATTAAATCCTCTACAACATATCAAAAAATGGGCAAAATCCATAGAGCCCAAAAATCCCATGTTAGGTGTGCGTTATCCTTTGAAGAAAAAAACATAAACCCCCAGAAAGCCCGAAAAAACCCAAAAAACTCAAAGACCGTAATACCTACAAGATTTCGTCCCGTTTAAAGGTTGTTCAGAATTAAATCCTCTACAACATATCAAAAAATGGGCAAAATCCATAGAGCCCAAAAATCCCATGTTAGGTGTGCGTTATCCTTTGAAGAAAAAAACATAAACCCCTAGAAAGCCCGAAAAAACCCAAAAAAAAAACCAAAAAACCCATAAGAACCCAAAAAAACCCGACGAGTTGGACTTTTTCAAAAAACCCGGGTTTTTTCCAACCCTAATTTCAACCTCAATTTCGGAAAAAGTAACTTTTATTTAGGAAAATGTAATAGTATATTACATACCGAGTAGGGAAATGTTTCATTACTGTCAAGAGATTGACTATTAATCTCCAGACAAAAATGAAAACTTTCCTCTGAGGTTTGTATAATATTTTATTTGTAACCACACCATTAATTATGATTAGTCATTTAATTTTTTTAATATTAAAAAAATTAAACAAACATGCCAAAATGTGTCATTGACTGCTTTGACGTTTTTATCTGACATGTTCTCATTGTTGCCAGCAAAGGTGAATAAATTAGAGTGAGGGAAATCGGTGAGGGAAGTCGAATAGGGAAATCGAAGAGGGAAGTGACACAGGTAAAGTGTCACTTTCAAATTTTTAAAAAGTCAGTAATGACAAGATTACATATATGATTGCAAATAAAGACATTTTCGGAAAAAGTCAAATTAATTTCAGAAAAAGTAAAGATAATTTCGGAAAAAGTAAATTCAATTTCAGGAATAGTAAATTCAAATTCGGAAAAAGTAAATTCAAATTCGGAAATTACGGAGAAAGTAATTGTGCGATGCTCGATTTCTATTAGAATAAAAACGCTTTTGTTTTTTGTTTTTTGTAATTTTTGCAAGTACAAATGATTAATGATTAAACGATTAAAAAACGATTATTTTTTATTGATTTTGATTGACAATAATAATGAAGCAGTGATGGTAACGACTGGGCTGGGACTCTATAGCAGAGTTGCCACACAATACAGAACATACCGGCGGCCCTTGAATACTAAAGTACTTCAAGCTAAACAGTTAACTTTCACAACACTCACTGGCTTCGATAGGAAGAAGGCATAATTTCTGGATAGCACGAGTGATGTTGCCTTGAGCTGCCTTGATCCTGGCTACTCGAACAAGTCCATCTGGTCCAGGAATCGTTTCCAGAACTCGTCCTAATTTCCAGCACAAGGGAGGGAGATTGTCTTCAACAATAAGAACCACTGATCCGATCTGCAATAATTCTTCATTGTTTGACTCAGACTTCCATTTAGATCGATGTTGAAGGCCCAGTAAATAATCTCGAGACCATTTTTTCCAAAAAACTTGGAACATTTTCTGAAGTGCTTCATATTGATTTAAACGATTGTCGGGTAATGCGGTTAAGTCAGTTTGAGGTATGGCAAGAAGTGGGGAACCAATCAAAAAATGACCGGGGGTAAGTGCGGAAAAATCTGAAGGATCTTCGGACATGATTGTGATGGGGGCGGAATTAATTGCGGCCTCCACCTGAGCAAACAAAGTGGAAAGTTTTTCAAAGTTAAGGTGATTCTTGCCAATTACTCGAGTTATATGAAATTTGGCACGTTTGACTGCACTTTCCCAAAGACCACCGTGATGTGGAGCTCTTGGGGGAATAAATTTCCACCTTATTCCGTTTTTCAGTAAATAATTCAATATGCTAGGTTCCTTGACAAATTCAGGTATTTTTTCAAAAATTGATTTTAACTCATGGTTTGCACCAGTAAAATTTGTACCGTTGTCACTATAAATGGTGTGGCAACGACCACGTCGAGATACAAATCGTTTCAGAGCATCTAAAAATGCGTCACTTGAGAGATCCCCGACTGCCTCCAAGTGGACGGCCTTGGTTGAAAAGCAGATAAAAATGCAGAGGTATGATTTGATAATAGCACGATTTCGCAATTTTCCATCTTTGATAAAAAACGGCCCTGCAAAATCCACACCTGTGACATAAAATGGACGGTTTTGAGTGACTCGGTCTACAGGAAGATTTCCCATTTTCTGGATGATTCTTTTTGGATTAATTCGGAAACATGTTGTACAGTTTTTTAAATAACTACGTACAGCCCGGCGGCCATGCAGAATCCAAAATTTTTCACGCAACATGTTTAAAATTGATATAATTCCTGCATGTAAATTTTTATTGTGCTCGTGTAGCACTATGAGTTTAGTAAATGGATGTTTCGCAGAGATGATTATTTGGTGTTTAGATTCAAAAGGTAGATTCGATTTGTCGATGCGACCACCTACACGCAAAATTCCCTTTGAATCCATGATAGGGTTTAATGATAGTAGTTTTGACTTTTTATGTATACATTTCGATTTTTTGAAGCAGTTTAGTTCTTCAGGAAACATTTCTAATTGAGCGATTGTAATGAGAATATTCATAGAATTATCAATTTCATCGACGCTTAAAGGTTCGAAATTTTTATTGTTCTTATTTCTACAATTATTTGAGAATCTAATGCAGTAAGATATAACACGTAATAATTTGAATAAATTTGAGTATCGACTAAAAATTTTAAAGAAACTATTGTTCTCTTTGCATACTACCAAACTCTTTATTTTTACTTCTGGTAATGTTTCTGAGGTCTTTTCGCTTTTATATACGCCTCGTGTTCCGATATCTGTGTTTTTAAGCCATTCCGGCCCTGACCACCACAAATTTGAACTTTTTAAATTGTCAACCGAAGTACCTCTAGATGTTAAATCGGCAGGATTTTCAGTTGTGGAAACGTGTCTCCATTGTGATGCCCTGCTACGATTCTGAATATCTGAAACCCGGTTGGCTACAAAAATTTTAAGTGTACTGGGTGATAATGAAATCCAGCCCAACACAATCATACTATCAGTCCAAAAATAAACTTTGTCAATTTTACATCTAAGTGATGTGTTTACTACTTCGCACAATTTGACTGCCAACACTGCGCTACAAAGCTCTAAACGTGGTATGGAGACTGTTTGCAATGGTGCAACTTTCGACTTTGAGCACAATAATTGCGTAAAACACTCGTTATTATTGTTAACTGATTTTAAATAAATACAAGCACCATAAGCTGCTTGAGAAGCGTCACAAAAAGAGTGAATCTCAATGCATTTGCTATTCTGAATTAATGCATGCCGATTAATGTTTAATTGTTCTATAGATTTTAATTCATCGACTAGCTGTATCCATTCCATTGTAATATCTGAAGAAAGGGGAGAATCCCAGCCTTCCTTGCTTTGCCAAATTTTTTGCATTAAGATTTTGCCTCGAATGATAATGGGTGAAAGTAAACCTAATGGATCAAAAATACTAGACATGCTGGATAAGATAATGCGCTTTGTTATTTTAGAACTATCAAAATTAAATTGTTTGATTGAATAAGTTAGAGTATCGGAATTTGAGTGCCAAACAAGACCTAATGTTCGCCTAATCTCATTGTTGTGTATATAATATTTGTCGTCACTTTTTTGATTGTGTAATTCGATAACTTCGGGAATATTGGATACCCATTTTCTAAGGTAAAATCCGTATGCTTCCAGAATGGTGCTTAATTCTGATTTAAGAGTTTTTGCATTCTCAACGTTATCTGCACCTGTAATTAGGTCGTCCACATAGAAATCGGACATGATTATTTTAGTAGCGTTAGGGTAATTTTCTTTATTTTCAACAGCTGTTTGTTGCAAGGAGCGCGTTGCCAAAAATGAAGCTGATGCAGTGCCGTATGTCACGGTTTTTAACTTGTAATGTTTTATTGTATCTTCTGGACTTTCGCGCCACACGATTCGCTGCAAATTTTGTTGGTTATCTGGAATTCTCACTTGCCTATACATTTTGGCTATGTCCGCTGTAATGACTATAGTATGCTGGCGAAAGCGAATGAGAACAGAGAATAAGTCGTCTTGAATATTGGGGCCAATTAGAAGGATATTATTCAAAGAGGTGCCAGTGCTCGAGGGACAAGACCCATCGAATACTACCCTCAATGATGTGGTAGTACTGGACTCATTTTTGACACCGTGATGCGGTAAGTAAAATAGGTTTTTTTCCGTTATTATTAATGTTTATTTCGTCCTCTTCGATTTTTGACATGTGTCCTAAATCTTCATATTCCTTCATGAAATTTATATAATTTTGTTTGAATTCTAAATCTCGTTTGAACCTCCGTTCCATTGAATGCAAACGATTGATTGCTGCATTTAAGGAATCTCCTAAAAGCTCGTCATTTTCTTTTATAGGTAAAGTTGCAATAAAATGCCCATCTACATCACGTTTTATGGTTTCGTTAAATATTTTTTCACATTCAGTTTCTTCGTTCGATAATATTTTTTTAATTGGATATTCTTCTAGTTGCCAGAATTTTTGCAGTTCGATTTCTATGTTGTTTAATGCTGAAGTATGACAGTTAATAACCTTACGATTTTCAATTAGTGGTAAGGGACCCGATAGTACCCATCCAAAACACGTATTTTGTAATATTGGTAACGATTCACCAAGTTTCCTTTGTTCTGGACATAATATTCGATAAAAAATTGCAACACCCAAAAGTAAATCAACGTTTTCTGACATATTAAAATTTTTATCAGCTAGCATTATATTTTGTGGTAAGTTTAAGATGGATTTTTTAAAGGTTTTTGATGGTAACTTTTCAGTTATCTTGTCAAGCACTAAGAAACTTGTACGGCTTTCAAAATTGTTTTTTAATGATTTTATTTCAGTTGTAACACGATGAGAGATATTGGTTGCTGATTGTCCGATACCAACCACTGGAATATTAATATTATGTAATTTTAATTTTAATTTTTTCGCTAAATTTGTTGCTATAAAATTAGATTGAGACCCGCTGTCTAATAGTGCTCGACATGGATGCCAATTACCAAAGTCGTCACTAATTAATCCGGTTGCTGTTGATAGCAAAACTTCTGGTTCGTTTATTGAGTGATTTACCGATAAACCAGCATTTTTATTATTTACATCTGCTTGGTGCTCATTTCCATTACTGGAATGCTCTCTTTGCTCTACATGAAACAATGTATTATGTCGTTTAGAGCAGTGTTTACAGCCTTGTGCATTACACTCACTGTAATTGTGATTATCTCGCAAGCAGTTGAAACATAATTTCAATTTTTTGACTTCTTCAACTCTTGAATCGATTGGCAATTTCAGAAAGTTTTCGCATCTATAAATAAGGTGATTTCCATGGCAAAAGACACATCCTTGTGATTTTTGCTTTGGTGTATTAATATAAGATTGTTTGGCACCACCACGATACTCCGGTTTTTTGTCAGAAGATTGTCTTTTACCATGAGAATCTGTTGTTTCGAATAGTTTGCAACGATTGTTCAGAAAACCGATAAAATCATTTAAGTTTGGATTATTGATTGATTGAGCTATTACAAACTCTTCCCACAATTGTACTGTTCTAAAATCTAATTTTGTTGAAAGTAAATGTATCAACATTGTTGACCACGAATCTACTGGCTCACCAAGTAGCTTCAACGCCCTGAAACGTTTTTGAAAATCGTCTAGCAAATTTCTAATTGTATATTTCTCTTTATACGCCACGTTCGGTAAATCAAATATTGCTTTAGTATGATTTTTTATTGTTATATGTTTATTCTCAAATCGTTCAATTAATAAGTTCCACGCTAAATCATAATTTTGCTCAGTTATTTCAATTGATTCCAAAATTCGCGCAGCTTCACCTTTTAATGAGCTCAATAGATAGTAAAATTTCCTTACTTTATCGATAGCAGGATCATTATGAATTAATGTTTTGTATAAGTCACGAAATTGCGCCCATTTATCAAATTCCCCATAAAATTTGATCAATTCTATCGTTGGTAAACCCTTTGTTCCACCTGATGCCACAGGTGTGACCTTTACTGCCTGATTAACATACCCTGAAGTTTGCTGTGTACTTAATTTGTTGTCATAAAAGGCACGAATTATTTTCATTGCTCTACCTGTACAATCAAATAGCATATTTTAAATTCCTCTCTTTCACCACTATCTGATTCTTGAACGTCTATACGCTCTAATTCGTTTTGGATGTCGTTGAAATCCCTCAATAGAACATTGTCAATGCTTTTTAGACGAATTTCCAAATTTTCTATTTGCTTTTCATTAAAATTGTCAAGGAACACTGTAAAACGATTTAAGTATTGTTTAATGCGCTCACGGTCAGCGATTAATTTATTATAAATGATTCTTTGCGATTTTTCGAAGGCATTTCCCTCATTCTGATGGTCTTTGTTTTCGTTGTCAGACATGATGAAAACCCAAGCTCGATTAATATTATGATTATGATTATTATGAGTGTAATTTAAATTAATTATTGGTAATTACTGTTCAACACCATCATACTAACCACTTTGTCTGTTCAAGCAGAAAGCAACAAATGATAAATGCAATAATTAATTTGGAAATGTGAAAACAAAGGAACTGACTCACCCGATGTGTTTTTGGTCTTCTACGTTGAACCAACAAATGACGTCACTTCTTCTGCACACTGCCGGCAACAAGCCGAGCCGATATTTACTTTTTGTTTACGATTTACTGACTCCACAGGTTTTTGCCATGCGGCCGAAGGACCATAATGTGCGATGCTCGATTTCTATTAGAATAAAAACGCTTTTGTTTTTTGTTTTTTGTAATTTTTGCAAGTACAAATGATTAATGATTAAACGATTAAAAAACGATTATTTTTTATTGATTTTGATTGACAATAATAATGAAGCAGTGATGGTAACGACTGGGCTGGGACTCTATAGCAGAGTTGCCACACAATACAGAACAGTAATGTTATTTTTTAAAATAATTTGAAAAAATAAATTTAGCAGTGACTATATGTATACCTCGAGTCGAACCCGTACGTCTGTGTACTTTAATAAGGTTCTCTGTATGATTTTGTAGGTCTGATGATGCTCGTATGAGCGAAACACGTGTCACTTTTAAGTGAATAAAATAGTAAACAATCTGATAATTTTTTTTTCTTTTTTTTGTTGTTTGAAAATCGGATTTCTTTGAGAAATATGAACAAATTTTTATTTTCCACATAGATAAATGACTCAATCAATTCAAATTATTCTATGAAAAATATGTAAAATTACTTTCTCCGAATTCTCCTCAATGAATGTATTTTTTCCGAATTTAAATTTACTTTTTCCGAATTTGAATTTACTTTTTCCGAAATTAACTTTACTTTTTCTGAAATTAATTTGACTTTTTCCGTAAATGACTTTACATTTTTCTAAATAAAAGTTACTTTTTCCGGAATTGAAGTTCAAATGGTGTAGAAAGGATGAAGTCGCTGCCATTCTCCTGAACAAATATGCTGCAGTTCTGTCACATCCTTTCTCAGCCATGATGAACAAACAATCTTGTTTGGTAGGGCAAACTACTAAGGGAATGGAAAAATGCCATTTTACTGATTTCAATAATATTAAATTCGATGAGTTTATCTTTGACAGTTTCCGAGAAAAAAAAAATCTGTTTTTGTCATAAAAAACGATGTGTTAGGAAAGGACTTTATAGGTCTGTTCTCACAGAAATCACAAACCAGTCAGAGCATTTTTGATTCGTGCAAATCGCGAAAAACTAGTTTTCTGACTATTTCCAATTAATGAAATTCCCTGTGACTGGTTTGTGATTTCTGTGGAAACAGACCTCATGTATCTGTAAAGAAAGTGAGAAAGGTTCTTACACATCGTTTCTTATGATTAAAACAAATATTTTTGTTTCTAGAAAATTGTTAGAGACAAACCTATCGACCTTTATATCATTGAGATCACCAAAAACAGAACTATCCTATGAGCTATTATTATAAAATGTGTTCTATTAAAAAAAAAAACGGACCTTGGTCAATATCTCAAAATCGGCGCCAAATAGAAAAAAAACGGAGAATATTACTGGATTCTGTTTGAAAAAGTGCTTCTAGAAAGTTTTTACGGAAATCAATTATTTTCATAAATAGAAAAGTTATGTAACTTTCACCAGCTCTAGCGGCAAAACGGTTGAAAATATCAAAATGCTATTTGCACTAATCAAAATTTCATGAAATTTGAGCCCTAGAATGGAGGGGTTCATTTTCTTGTATCACACTCAGAAATTGACGTATCCTATTAAGTGTCCAAATTGGAACACTCTGTACCAAAGGAGCGCCCATTAATTTAAATAAAAAAGACGACTATGACAATGACAATGTTAATATAAAAGACGATCAACGACACCATATAACACTACTTGTGTACCTACTTTTTTTGTTTGATTCCAATAAATAATTTTAGAAAATATAACAAAATAACTTTTTAATTTTGTTAAATTTCAACACCCTGTATCTTCCTAAGTATTGAGCCTGCGCTACAACTTAAGGAATATTCATAGTGGAGCTTTGAATGTGACTTTTGTTTCTACAAGTGTTACATTCAAAGCTCCACTTAAATTAAATATCCCTTAAGTTGTAGCGGTGCAAATAGCCGTTAAAATTATAAGCAAAAAAATAACCTTTAACCTCCTCCCCCACTGCCAGCTTATACCCTACTCAAGGGGACTTTTAGTATGTTGATCAGGCCACCCCAATGACCTACAACCACAGATAGACGGAGTTATAAACAAAAATAATATACCGGGTGTTTTTCAAAACTCGCTTACCCCTATAACTTTTTTATTTTTGAAAATAAACAAATGAAATTTGGTATGCTTATTTATGACCCGAAAGTGCACTATTTGACGTATTCAATTATTTTTCATCACTTCCGGTTTGACCAGAAGTGACATTAACTTTCTTATTTTAAATGAGACGCGCAGGTATATTTTTCCTCATTTCAATGGAAAACTACATTACGAGTACAATAACACCGCATTTGTCACTTTTTGACATTTCATCTTCAAATTATTTAAATTTTTACTTTTTAATCTAGAGCGCCATGAATTAGTTAAAAAACTTAATTTTGCTCCAAGGAACCTGGGAAAATTTGTTTTGATCTTATTTTGTATTTTATATCCTCAACAGACTCATTTCAAGCGCATTATTGGAGAATTATATCAATTTTTTTCAAATGGGAAGGGTATGGCTCATTAGCATATTCCGAGAGAGCATTTTCTAACGAACAATTCAGTACCAGACAATCGCTACTTCATCACTCGAATGAAGAATTTTCCTAGCATTCTAAATATTTTTGGAAAATTTGAGTTCAATATTTGAATAAACTAGCGACTGTGTGAATTGTTCGTTAGAAAATGCTCTCTCGAAATATGCTAATGAGCCATACCCTTTCCATTTGAAAAAATGAATATAATTTCAATAATGCGCTTTAAATGAGTCTGTTGAGGATATAAAATACAGAATGAGATCAAAACAAATTTTCCCAGGTTCCTTGGAACAAAATTAAGCATTTTAACTGATTCATGGCGCTCTAGATTAAAAAGTGAAAATTTAAATAATTTGGAGATGAAATGTCAAAAAGTGACAAATGAGGTGTCATTGTACTCGTAATGTAGTTTTCTATTGAAATAAGGGAAAATATACCTGGCGTCTCATTTAAAATAAGAAAGTTAGGGTCACTTCCGATAAAACCGGAAGTGATAAAAAATAATTGAATACGTCAAATAATGCACTTTCGGGTCATAAATAAGCGTACCAAATTTCATTTGTTTATTTTTAAAAATAAAAAAGTTATAAGGGTGAGCGGCTTTTGAAAAACACCCGGTATATTGACAACATGTCTGATTCTTTTTATCCTGACCAAACTCCCCCACTACTAAAATGCCATGTTTAGTCGTAGGAATATTTATTTTCTTTTTCTAACGCGGGTATGAAGTCCTGCAAGTCCTGCCTTTTAATTACACTTGGCAACCTATCACTAGACTAATCTCCGCCTCCTGCTTGTCATAGAGTAATACCTTCCGTTCTTGCTCAGAGTATCTTGTTGTTTTTATCTTATGCGATGATGGTTAGCATATGTTAAAAAAAGACCAAAACATAGAATATGTTCGTGTTAGTCTGGAATACATTTCGAATATCATCCCTTTGGTTTTGCAGTGGGTTTTGGCTAAATCATGTGCTCAGGGAGGCAGGACTTAGATAGGATGACGTATCCCTACCATGGACCGCCCGCACCTCAAACTCTCCCAACACGACAAATAGTATTTTATGAATAGGATACTCTGTCTATCTGATGTTATAGGTTATTGGGATACCCTGATAAATAACTATACCAAATTTAAAAACTACACGAATTATTTCGGCTGATAATCAATTTTCCTAGGCTATATGTCACGAATACTTAAAACATTTTCAATACCATCATCATTTATACAATAGTTATTTAATTTGCGAGAATTTCTCTTAGAGAACTGAATATATTTGCATTTTTTACTATTTAATGTCATCTCATTCTTAACACACCACTCGCGGAAGCTCAGAAGATCATCCTGCATTCCTCTGCCTGGGCCTTCTTGATTTACACTTTTGAAAATTTTCAAGTCATCAGCATATAATAAAAATTTGACATGATGGAAGCAAAACCCTATGTCATTGATAAATATTAAATAAGCAAAACAGGAGTGGTGCAAGATGATCTTCCCCAGGCATGCCAGATGTGACACTCAGACTAAAATGACTTCACCCTTACAATCTGGCTCTTGCCTACAAGATAAGTTAAGAATGCAGCCACTGAGTTTGAGGCTTGTTTAGTATTTAAATATTTTATGTAAGGTTCAAATTTCAGTTCGCAATACACATGAAAACCCAAGACTTTACGCTCTTTTGAGTTATTCAGAGTTGTACCCTCCAAAGTTTTGTCATCCATGATGCTGCATTTAAAGCCCATGATCCTTGTCTTAGAAATGTTTAAAGTTAGACAATTCGCATCACACCATTCCCTCACTTTGCAGATATCACCTGTTAGGGCCTCTAACTGAGGTGTCAACATTTAATTTAGGGATAGATCACTGGATCATAAAGGGGATGGGGATGTCACTGCTAAATAATGCACTCACACTACCAGTTTTATATCTCTCTATTGTTGCCAAAATAATCGTTTAATAAAGTGATAAATACTGTAACCACATTCAAGTACTTTTAATTATTCACAGGTTAGTTAACAAGTCGCATTTGAGTTATTCGAGAACATTCACTGATCGGTATAAATTCACTAGTTGTAAGTGCTCAATAGTCAATTTAACAATAATTGTCAGTATTAGCGGAACGCTAATATTTTAATTGAGAGCGCAAGATAAAGTTTATTCTTAATAGAAATCTTCGGGAGTTGAGAGTTTTTATATTTTTAGAGAGCCCTTAAAAAAGGGGAGTGTGATTAACTCAATGTTTTACGCGATATTATATCACTTGAGTTTTCAAGCCAGCAGCCAGAGAGATAAAAAAATAAGTCTTTTTATTTAGAGAGCGAGAGAGAGACTGCACAAGGGTGCAACTAGAGAGAATAATTAAATAATTAGAGAAAAGTGAGCAGGTTCAAACTTGTATAGAGCTAGACGTTTTTACGCACTATTTACTGCTAGTGAAACCACACTGCTAAAAATCACACTGCGAAGTGAAAAAGATAAGGAATGCATTTTTTCCCTTAGCGACAACAACCAGACTGGATCAATGCAGTACAGCCTGGTACGGCGCCAGCAAAGTTTTCACGGCGGGGGGCTTTTTTGCAACGTTGCCACTGTGATCATAAAAAATAAATACGATTGTTTGGCTGTTTCCACAACATTCTGCCCCGGGTTGAAGTTTCCAACTTCAAGAAATTAAAAGAGATTACAAGAGGAGAATTATGAGAGTTATTAAAAAAATACATTACGAAACTTAAGAATTAAGAAATTGAGACAATGAGGAAGATTATAATATATCTAATACTCAGGGTTATTATGTGGGGGCAATAAGTTAACACTTTCTGGTAAGGAACAAACCTTTGCTATTGAACGTTTAAAATTTCCATCAGATGTTTTAAGCTTAACAATTCTAACTTTTCCATCTGTGCCTTTGACAGTTTCAGTGACTCTGGCCAATGGCCACTTGAGCGGAGGCATATTGTCTTCCTTAAGAAGAACGAGGTCGTTTTCACATATTATTATATTTCTTGAGGGCTGGAGCCATTTGGGGCGATTTTGAAGTCTATTTAAATATTCAATGCTCCAGCGCTTCCAAAACCTTTGTTGAATCTGAGAGCACCTTTTCCAGGAGTTCAGTCTATTTTCGGGAATATGAGTGATGTCTCTGTCAGGATATGCAGTCAGTGCCGAACCTATAAGGAAATGTCCAGGGGTTAGCGATTCGAAATCCGAAGGGTCGCTAGATAAAGCGCATAAAGGCCGAGAATTTAATATTGCCTCAATTTGGTATAGAATTGTGTCAAATTCTTCGAAAGTGCAGTGATTATTTCCTACAAGGCGATTTATGTGGTACTTTGCACTCTTAATGGCAGATTCCCACAATCCTCCCCAATGTGGTGACCGAGATGGGATGAACTTCCACTGTATTTCATTCTGAGTTAAATAGGTTTCTATTGTGTCATAGTTCGATTGATTTTTGAAAAAATTATACAAGTCCCTCAAGTTATTATTTGCTCCTGTGAAATTTGTAGCATTGTCACTAAATATGGTGTTTGGATTCCCTCTTCGAGATATGAACCTCTTCAAAGTCATCAGAAACGATTCAGCTGACAAGCTTGAGACAAGTTCAATGTGTACCGCTTTAGTGGCCATGCACACAAAAAGGGAAATATAGCATTTTATGACAGCAGCTTTACGTAATCGAGAAGATTTAATGAGGAAGGGACCCCCAAAATCGACTCCAACTTTTTGAAAGGCTCGTGATATATTTATTCTTTCCTTTGGAAGGTTGGCCATGATCTGCTGATTGGTTTGCGCAGAAAAGCGAAAACATGTTGTGCAATTCCGTATTATTTTCTTAATTTGACGTAAAGCATTTAAAGGCCAAAACCTAAGGCGAAAGTTAGAAAGTACATTTTGAGCGCCAGCATGACCCAGACGTTTGTGTTCATGCACAAGCATGAGATCTACCACAAAATTCTTAGATGGGAGAAGAAGAGGATGCTTTTGGTCATAGGAAATCTCAGCATTCAGCAGCCTACCACCAACTCTCAATAGACCCGAAGAGTCCAGAAAAGGTTTCAAGCTGAGTAAGTTTTTATCAGGGCTCAATTTATTATTTGAGAGTTCAAAAATTGTTTTTGAAAAATATCGGTCTTGCAAAACTTTAATTATAAAGTTTCTTGATAAATCAAGCTCTAAGACAGATAATGGACCAATTCTTTTGTCGATTTTTTCCTTGATGTTACGTACAAAACGCAGAATGTAAGCCAATATTCGCTGTAATCGAGGAATATGTGTTTTTATTTTGTGAGGGAATTTGCATTAATAATGTCACTTTTCGTTGTTCGGGTAAATTTATTTCTTTTTGAGGTGTGTCGTAATCAGATAAATTTAAATCAAATTTGTTTAAAAATTTAGGGCCATGAAACCAAAATCCAGAGTCCAAAACTTTTTGGGAGAATAACCCTCGAGACAACATGTCTGCGGGATTTTCTGAAGATTTTATATATCGCCAATGACAGTTTGACGTTAATTCTTGAACTCGCGAGACTCTATGAGAAACAAAAACAGTCCATCTGCTGGCATGACTTTTGCACCAAGAAAGCGCAATTTGAGAATCGGACCATAAATGTACTTTAGAGAGGCTTATTTTCTTTTTGAAAACAAAATCAATCTTTTGGAGGAGTTCGGCTAAAAGAACCATGGCACAGAGTTCGAGTCTTGGTAGAGAAATGCTTTTAATCGGAGCGACTCTGGACTTTGATGAAACTAAGTCACAAGAAATAGTCTGATCAGAGTAGACAGTTCGGAGATAGAGACAGGCACCGTATGCTGCTAAACTAGCATCAGCGAATCCATGAATATCCACAGATTCAATATTTTTATGGAAGAACATATTTCGAGGAACTTTCAAACTTTTTAACAGAGTTACACTTTTCAAAAATGAAGTCCATTTTCCTAAAATAGTCTCATCCGTTATGATAGTGTCCCAGTCAAGTTATTTGCATCAATATTTTTCCCTCAACAATAACTGGATTTACTAAACCCAAGGGATCAAAACACTGAGAAATTGAAGAAAGAATTTTTCGCTTAGTTGGGAACTTATCGTCTAAAATTTCGGGTGTTGATATACAAAAAACATCCTCCATAGGGTGCCATTTCAGACCTAAAATCTTGTTAGGAGATTTATCAATATTTATGTCATATTCGTGAATTGTTTCGTGTGAAATTTTGTTTAAGAAGTCTCTAGAATTTGAACACCATTTGTGTAAACTAAAACCACACGGGTTCAAGAGGAAGTTCAGTTCATTATAAAGATCTTTCAATTCGTTGTAATCATCACAACCTGTCAAAATATCGTCCATATAACATTGTGTCAAAATGGAATCTTTTGCTCTTGGGTATTTATCAGAATCATCGGCAATTTGTTTTAATACACGTGTGGCAACATAGGGAGCGAAATTAGTGCCATATGTTACCGTCGATAATTCTATACATGCTAAAGGGTTATCAGGACACTCCCGCCATAAGATATTGTCACAATAAGCTAAACGTCCGCCAGGCTGTCAAGAATCTCTCGGTATTATCTCTTGAGTATACTAGAATCTAGTGAATTATTCTACTTAATTCGGGAAAATAAGATTATCGTGTGTATTCTAGATTTTACAGGAATAGATTTAGGGATATATAAAGGCGGCTATTGCTTTGTAGTTTTTAGTTTTAAGTTAAAGTTTGACTGTGATACGAGTTAAATAGTGATTATTGAGTTGTAAAGTTTAATTGTTGAGTTAGTTATTAAAGTAATTAGTGTCAGAGTGTTTTGTTAAGTGGAATAAATTATTGCTGTGTTAATTGGACTTTGATTTTTTTTGGAATAAGCGAAACGAACCACGAACCCAAGAATTTTGTCAGCAGGCAACCCAAAGCTGCGACATTGGTGCCAAGAAGTGGGATATAAAGGACTGCAGAGTGAAATCCAATTGCGGAAGTGTGGGGACACTAGTGTAGTGTAAAAACTGAACACTAAGTGAACACTGGGGCAGTTAGTGCAGTGCAAACAGTGACAATCACAAAAAGAGACTCAACCGATCGTGTAAATTACCCCGGAAGTGACTCTATCCCCGATTTAGACTGTGATAGTGAATCTTCGAGTGAGTTCTAGAAAATTCTATTTGGAAACTAAGGGAGATATCGAATTTGTGACTTCGCCGACGTATTCGGAACATCAATCGTCATTCATAAGAAGTTTTTCGAGGAGTTTCGGGAAAATTCTAGAACATTCTATTTGGAAACCAAGGGAGATATCGAAATTGTGACTCCACCAACGTGTTTGCTGTATCAATCGACATCTAGAAAAGAAGTTTCAAGAAAATTCCAGAACATTCCATTCTAGAATAAGGCAAGTTATCCAATTTGTGACTTCACCGGCGTGTTTGGAACTTCAAGCAAAGACCAGAAAAGATATTTGAAGAAAGTTCGAGGGAAATTCTAGAACATTCTGTATATGCCTATCACAAGACAACAAGCCAAAATGGACGAACAAAAAGTTGAAGAACTCCTGCACAAAATGTTTGAACTTCAAGAGACCAAACGACAACAAGAAAAACAAGACGAAAAAGCCAGACGACAACAAGAAAAACAAGACGAAGAAGCTAGACGACAACAAGAAGAAGCTAGAAGACAACAAGAAAAACAGGACGAAGAAGCCAGACGACAACAAGAAAAACAAGACGAAGAACTCAGGCGACAAAAAGAAAAACAAGAAGAAGAAGCTAGACGACAACAAGAAGAAGCTAGGCGACAACAAGAACGACAAGAAGACCTTGCAAAACTGCAGAAGATATTCCAAACCATACAAGGAACTGTCGCTAACTTAGACCAGAAGATTGAAAAAGTTAAAGACGATGTGCAAGAAGTTAAACACGACGTCCAGGAAGTAAAAACTGAAGTCAAAATCGATGTTCAAGAAGTTAAAGACGATGTAAGAGAAGTTAAACACGACGTTCAGGGAGTAAAAGCTGAGGTCAAAGCCGATGTTCAAGAAGTTAAAGACGATGTTCAGCAATTAAGACAAGAAGTGGAGGACCA
Organism: Ceutorhynchus assimilis; assembly: GCA_917834065.1. NCBI lineage: Eukaryota > Metazoa > Arthropoda > Insecta > Coleoptera > Curculionidae > Ceutorhynchus > Ceutorhynchus assimilis. The sequence goes on from OU892288.1 coordinate 13,833,010, forward strand.
AGTTCAAGCACTCGAGGATAAGATGCGTAGATTAGAAATACAGTCCATAAATCCAGCTAGTGTTGGAGCATTCTCCAGTATGAAGATAAAACCACCAACTTTCGACGGTTCTACGTCCTGGACCATGTATATTCGACAATTTGAAGCTGCTGCAAATACCAACGGATGGAACAACCAAGAAAAAGCTACAGCACTAATAGTGGCGCTACGAGGACCTGCCTTAGACCTTCTTCAGTCCATTCCTTCAGCCTACCAACAGAATTACCAGCATCTTAGTCAAACTTTAGAGCTGCGCTTCGGAGACCATTACAGACAAGAAGTATTCAGAACTCAAGTTAAATCAAGAGTTCAAAAACCCGGCGAGAGTCTACAAGAATTCGAATCGGAAGTTAAAAGGCTAGTGAGTTTGGCGTTTCCTGCAGCTGGGGAAGATATGCAGGAATGGATGGCAGTATCTGCGTTTATTGACGGTCTCAGAGATTCGAAGATCCAGGAAAACCTAAGAATGTCCAAGTTCAGACAAAGTAGCGAAGCCCTTGTCCGAGCATTAGAACTGGAAGCAATATTTGGTGCCTCACGACCCAGAATACGAGCAGTGTCCATTGAGGACCCAAAGGAAAAACAATCATCAAAAGAGGATGGCAGTTTCGAGAACCTTATGAGTAATTTCATGGAGGAAATAAAGAAAATATTACGAGAAGACAGAAAAACGGGAAACGACTCCAGACAAACACCAACTCCGAGAAACCGAATAGAGTGCTACCGGTGCCATAAACTTGGGCATATTCAACGAGATTGTAGAGTGAGGATGTCCTCTCCATCAAGGGATCGTTTCCAACGCTTTTCGAGATCGAGAGACGCCAGCCCTAATAACAGACAGGGAAACGAGAACTAATCAGTATGGAGGGGCGAATGCTGGTTAGTAATGACGAAGCCCCCAGGGTTGTTTACATAAAATCATTGGGCAGTCATTATAGATAGAGGATTAAAATTCGAAGGACAAATCAATGGAGAATTGAAAACCATCACTTTTGATACGGGTGCTGAAGTTTCCATAATTAGAAGAACATTAGTCAAGTCTCGAGCAATCCAACCGCTCACTAGAAACCTGTCACTACGAACAGTCACCGGCGAATCTGCACCAATTCAAGGGGAAGCTATGATTGAGCTTACTTTTGGATCTACCACCTTCAGGCACAGAACATTAGTCGCCGATATAGAAGATGATTTTATTTTGGGAATGGATTTGATTGGCCAACATGGTTTCTCTTTTGATCCTTCCATGAACATCCTTAAATTTGGTAATGAAGAAATTGTCCTAACAACACAAGAAGAATCCGATGCCGTTAAGATCCTGGCCACAACCCCAGTGAGGATTCCTGGAAGTACTGAGAAGATCATTTGCGGAAAATTAGAAACAAACCCTGGGTGTTGCGTTGGGCTAACACGTAATTTCATTGGAGATAAACCAGAAAGATTTCTTGTTGGAAAGACCCTAGTAAGAACAAATGGAGACATTATGATAAGAATTGCCAATGTTTCTTCCGAAACAGTAAGAATAAAAGAAGGAGACATTATTGGAGCTCTCGAACCAGTGAAGCAAATATCGAACTGTGACCTACCAGATAAGCGACATTTTGTGAAATCCAAATTGGATACAGACTTCTTGATGCAGACTTTGGCGAAATCATGGAAACATCTCGATCCAGATAGACTTCAAGAAGCCACAGATTTCATTTTGAAAGAAGCAGACGTATTTGTGATGGACAATCAAACCGGCCGAACCAGCTTAATTCAACACAAAATTGATACTGGATTGGCACACCCAATTAGACAACCACCACGACGTATGCCAGTAGCTAAGCAACAGGAAGTGGAAAACCAAATTGATAAAATGCTTCAAGAGGGAATCATTGAAGAGTCAAATAGCCCATGGTCCGCGCCAGTAGTACTGGTTACGAAGAAAGATGGGAGTCTTAGATTTTGTGTGGACTACCGAAAGCTTAATGACGTCACCAAGAAGGACAGCTTCCCTCTCCCAAGAATAGACGATACACTAACAACTCTATCGGGCTCCAAATGGTTTTCCACCTTGGATCTCAAAAGTGGATACTGGCAAGTGGCAATACATGACGATGACAAAGAGAAAACTGCCTTCAGTGCCGGAAGCGGGCTATACCAGTTTAATGTAATGCCTTTCGGATTGTGTAATGCTCCAGCTACGTTTGAGCGACTGATGCATCTTGTTTTGCGAGGCCTTACATGGAGAACTTGCCTGGTATATTTGGATGATGTCATGATTATGGGAAATTCGTTCCAAGAACATCTTAATAACCTGAAAGAAGTTTTTGACCGCTTCCGGAATGCCAACTTGAAACTCAATCCAAATAAGTGTTTCCTATTTCAAAAGAAAGTGGAATTCTTAGGTCACGTAGTATCTGAAGAGGGCATACAAGTTATGGAAGGAAAAATAGATGCTGTCAGGGACTGGCCAAAACCACGCGACAAACATGAACTAAGGAGTTTTCTAGGATGATGTTCTTATTATCGAAGATTTGTGGAAGGATTCGCCAATATAGCTGCTCCACTTCATCGATTAACAGAAGAAAAATCAACATTCAATTGGACCCAAGAATGCGATTCCGCATTTAGAAGATTGAAAGGAGCATTATGTACGAGCCCAGTGTTGTCCTATCCTGATCACAAAGGCATGTTGATTTTGGACACAGATGCAAGTAACACCAGTGTTGGAGCTGTCCTTTCACAAATCCAAAATTCACAAGAACATGTCGTGGAGTACTACAGCAGAACATTATCAAAGCCAGAACGAAATTATTGTGTCACCAGAAGAGAGTTGCTTGCCATAGTAAAAGCAGTCGACCATTTTCATAAGTATCTCTACGGACGCAAGTTTCTAATTAGAACAGATCACGCAGCTCTAAAATGGCTTTTAGAAATGAAAACTCCTGAAGGACAGCTTGCTAGATGGATTGAGAAATTGCAGCAATACGATTTCCAAATTAAACATCGCCCTGGAAACCTGCATAAAAATGCTGACGCTCTGTCTAGACGGCCATGTAAAGAAGATTGTAAACATTGTCAAAGAATCGATATACATGAGAAAAACACTAGTCCAGCTGTAAGAAGAACGGGCCTGATCGTCGATGACAAATGGACTACCAAGCAAATGAGAGAAGATCAGGAGGCAGACCAGGACATCGGGCAAATTCTACATCTTAAAGAAAATGATGAATGTAGGCCAGAATGGGGTGAAGTGTCAAACAAAAGCTTGATTTACAAGGCGTTGTGGGCCCAGTGGAACTCTCTGGCCGTAGAAAATGGTTTGCTCAAAAGAGTTTGGGAAAGTGCCGATGGGAAATCCACTAAGAGCCAACTGGTAATCCCAAAAGACCGATTGGAAGATGTATTAAAAGAAATACACGACGGAACCTCAGGGGCACATTTCGGAGTTAACAAGACTTTGGACAAAATTCGGGAACGTTTTTACTGGGTTCACTACCATGAAGACGTTAAAAGCTGGTGCCGAAAATGCGACATCTGTGCTACCAGTAAAGGCCCTAAACTAAGATCTCGAGGGCCCATGAAACAGTACAACGTTGGTCTTCCATTTGAGAGAATAGCGATAGATGTAGCAGGACCGTTCCCAGAGTCAGAGCGTGGTAACAAATACATCTTAGTTATCATGGATTACTACAGTAAATGGCCAGAAGTTTTCGCTATTCCCAATCAAGAAGCCATCACTGTTGCCCAGGTGCTAGTGGACGAAGTTTTTAGTCGTCATGGTGTGCCACTAGAGTTACATTCAGACCAGGGACGAAACTTCGAATCTGCTATCTTTAAGAAAGTTTGTGAGATCATGGGCATTCGTAAGACAAGGACAACACCTTTACACCCTCAATCTGATGGCATGGTGGAACGATTCAATAAGACCATAGAGGAACACCTGACAAAAGTGGTCGCAAAGAACCAACGAGATTGGGACAAGCATTTGCCTCTATTTTTAATGGCTTACAGAGCGGCTGTTCACGATTCAACAGGTGAAAGTCCGGCTAGAATTGTTTTTGGAAGGGAACTCAGGTTACCTTGCGATCTGATGTTTGGAGTACCCGAAGAAGAACGAAGAGAAATCCGAGATTATGCCGACGAAGTAAGGGCACGACTTCTGGGTATCCATGCTTTTGCTCGGGAGCATATTCAACTAGCCAGTGACCGAATGAAGACCAGATACGACTTGAAGGCCAATTCGGTCGGATTTCAAGAAGGTGATTTAGTGTGGTTATATAACCCAGTAAGGAAGAAAGGAGTATCACCGAAATTGTCTTCAGCATGGGAAGGACCCTATAGAGTAATCAAGAGGATCAATGATTTGGTTTATCGAGTCCAGCGCAACACCAGGAGTAAGATGAAAGTTGTACATCTGGACAGGTTGGCGAAATATCATGGGCGAGAAGTTGATCGGGACGATCAACCTTAAGAGGAGGGCAGTGTCACAATAAGCTAAACGTCCGCCAGGCTGTCAAGAATCTCTCGGTATTATCTCTTGAGTATACTAGAATCTAGTGAATTATTCTACTTAATTCGGGAAAATAAGATTATCGTGTGTATTCTAGATTTTACAGGAATAGATTTAGGGATATATAAAGGCGGCTATTGCTTTGTAGTTTTAAGTTAAAGTTTGACTGTGATACGAGTTAAATAGTGATTATTGAGTTGTAAAGTTTAATTGTTGAGTTAGTTATTAAAGTAATTAGTGTCAGAGTGTTTTGTTAAGTGGAATAAATTATTGCTGTGTTAATTGGACTTTGATTTTTTTTGGAATAAACGAAACGAACCACGAACCCAAGAATTTTGTCAGCAGGCAACCCAAAGCTGCGACAATATTTTGAAGAAATCTATGATCGAGGTTTATTTTTATCTGGCGGTACATTTTTTGCACATCAGCCACCAGTGCAAACCTAAAGAGTCTAAATCGGGCTAAAATATCGTACAGATCGGGTTGTACTTGGAAACCTTTGAATGTGATGTCATTTAGGGCATAACCTGTAGAGCTCTTTGCCGAAGCATCGAAAACTACACGTAACTTTGTAGTGACACTTGATTCTTTTATGACACATAGGTGGGGAATAAAATATTTGTTTTCATCTAGGGAATTTCTTTGAGTTAGAGGAACATATTGAGCGTGGCCAAGAGAAACATATTCTTGTATAAATTGCTTGTAATCAGAAAATAGCTTAGGATCTTTTTCAAACCGCTTTTCAAGTGCAAAGAACCTTTTTTTAGCGATCATGAAAGAATCGTCCAATTTTTGATGCTCATTCTGAGATTTTTAAAGGAAAATCCACTTGGTAAGAGCCATCTTCTAGTACCTTAGTAGTTGAGACGAAAATGTCTTCTACTTGTACATCTTCAGGGGAACAGACAGGATCTTCAGAGACTTTTTCTTAAGTCCCAGAATTTTGTCAAAGCATTATCGAGTTGAGAGTTTGTGAACGGTTCAATTTCTTGAGAAAAATTACATGAAGAGAAGAACGAGTTATTTTGAGTATGAAAAGATAGACACTGAGATGGAACATTTCCAGCTATTATCCAGCCCAAGTGTGTATTTAACAATGTAGGGTAATTTGTGCCCAAATTTAGGAACTCATGAGAGAGTAAATTGTAGTACAAATCTGCACCGATAAGTATGTCAATGTCAGTAGGTGTATAGAACTTAGGATCGGCAAGCTGATTTAAAATGTCTCTTGGAATTTTTAGATTATCCACTTCAATGGGCACTTGAGGTAGCCTATGAGTAATATGGTCTAACACAGCACAGAGAGTCTGAAACGTTTTTCTGGATTGACATTTGAGTACAAAAATACATCAATCATTTTGTTGGACAGTGTATTATTCTGAGCTATTCCTGATATATTGAGAACTCTATGATAGGGTTTCAGTGAGAGCTGATCAAGTAAATTTTGAGTAATAAATGAGACCCATTGTCCATCAAAGCTCTAGCCTCTATAGGTTCACCTTGTTTAGTATACAGAGTAACTCTCGCAGTAGCTAAAAGTATTTGAGAATATTTTGAGGAGGGTGCAGAAACCGAGGCAGAGACAGAGAATGATCGGGCTTGAGATTCTTGAGAAATGAGTCGAGAACCATTAATGTTTAAAGGACCCTGCACACTTCTTATGGGATTTCTGACCGCGGTCAAATTTAACCAAATTTTAGTATGTTATAGATCTCACCTTTCTGATCATTAACTACCATGGGCACAATTTAATCCTATGACTAAATTTTGAGATACAGGTAGTTTAATGTCCAAGAAATGCACACATTTTATATGCATTCACATCTACCTGTCACCTGAGCGTGAGGATACCTGTTCATCCTGGCATTTTTAGGTGACAGGTAGATGTAAATGCATATAAAATGTGTGTGCATTTCTTGAACATTAAACTACCTGTATCTCAGAAACTAGTCATAGGATTAAGTTGTGGCAATGAGAGTTATTGATCAGAAAGGTGAGATCTATAACATGCCAAAATTTGGTTAAATTTGACCGCGGTCAGAAATCCCATAAGAAGTGTGCGGGATCCTTTGGCGATTAATTTGGGGATGAGATTAAATTTGGGCTCTGAGTTTGTTCCCAATTTACACTACTGGTTAGAGATTGACTTAGGAGTTGATCGAGAGCTTGATTGTCTTGGTGATTACGGTGAAATTGGGGTCGAGAGTTATAATTAGAGTTTTGTCGAGGTTGAGAGTTTGGATTTGAACCTTGAGGAGTGTTTTGTGAGTGAGGAGAGTTTTGAGCTCGATTTTGAGCCTGATGTGCAGAGTTAGAGTTTATGGGAGAAGTTGTAGGTCGCATTGTAGGTATGTGAAGAATAGTGTGATGCTTCCTATTACAATGGCCACATTTACGAGATGAGGTACAAGTATTCAATGAATGCTTGCTTCCGAAACAATTTCTACATAATCTTTTTGAATCTATAAATTTCAGTTTGTCATCATGAACAAGGGATATGAATTTCTGGCAAGAATAAATACGGTGGCCACGAGTGTTACAGTATAGACATAAAAAATCAGTCAATGAGGAACGACGTGGCTCCTGCTCTCTATTTTGTTGCTGAGCTAACAGGGACACTCTCTCTTGCTTTCTATTATGAGTATTATGTGATGTGTCATGATTGGAGGATAGATTTTCAAGAATAAGACACCGTTTGTCCAGAAATTCAAAAAATCCATTAAGATCTGGCAATTTTGTTAAGTCACGCTCTTCTTCAAATAATTTCCTATTATAAAAATCTAGCTTTTTCTGAAAAATATTAATGTGAAATAGTTCAAACATTCGAGAATCCGAAATTTTTAAATTCTTTAGAGCGTCCAAACTTTTTCTAGAATTCGTTACAAACCCCCGCAGATTTTTACTATTACATTTTGAAATTGAGGGTGTATCCATTATAGAATTTACATAAGCATTCACAATACAATTCAAGTTTCCATATCTATTTTCCAAAATATCAATTGCTGTTGTAAAATTATCATTTGTAACTTGCAATGAGTCAATAACGCTCAAAGGCTCTCCTTTCAGGAACGATTTTAAGTAAAAAAATCTTTGAACGTTTGTGAGTAGGGCATTATTAATTATAAGTGATTGAAAGAGTTCGTAAAAAGAGTGCCATTCCAGTTACCAGTAAAAGGTGCAATTGTAATATCTGGCAACTTAACACCAACATTTTTTTGTGAAGGAGCAGAAGAGTGAGCTGGTTGGTTGCCTTGAGTAGTTAGATTACTTAAACAATCATTAACTAGAGAAAAAGCGTCGTAAAATTTATTTTCTGTGCTCACCCTATCCTCTACATCTTCCTCACCAGAATTTTCAATTATGTCTTGTGCAGAGTTATATTTATCAAAAGCATTTTGCAAAGACACTAAACGAGTTTGAAATTGACCAATATCTTGAACCGTGCTTTTATTTGTCAGAACCCAATTGAAAATTCTTGTTTGAGAGGATTTGGCAGATTTACGAATAGATTTTAGGCGATCTAAATCCATTTTAACTTTGGGCAAATAAAAAAAAATACAAATCGAAAAATCAAGACCCTTACACTAAAGAAAATAGTATAGGTAGAGAAAATAAGCGAATACTTTAAACCTAGAAAGAAAAGTAAATAAGTTTTTATAACTCAACTTTACAGAGTAGAAAAATTCAAACAATGGGCAAAATAATCAAATCAAAATAAATCTAAATTTGCAAATAAATCAAGGTATTTTTTTGTTTTGTTTTTAAATGCAATAAATAATTCAGTAAATAAATAATTAAGCTTAAAAAACCAAGTGTGAGAGAGTGAGAGTCAATATTTACAATATTTTGTATAACATTCAAAAATAGGAACAATGAGAAAATCACTGTGTTTTAGTTATAGAGCATTAGAGTTCACTGAACACCGAGCTGAACACTTTAGTCTTGAAATAAATAAAGTACAAGTTCTGTTACCTTTTGTGAAGGTCGACGAGGGAGTAGAAGATCTCGAAGAACGACGTACCAGTCTCGGTACCAATTTATCTGCTTTCCGGCAAGTATCCCAGAAACTTACTTGTGGATCGAGTTGTTGATGGTTGTTGATCATTAGCAACAAACAAGGGATGAAGGGACGTGACACTTCCAGCAGCACACTTCCAATCCGGCTCGAAGGACCAAAATGTTAAGGCCTCTAACTGAGGTGTCAACATTTAATTTAGGGACAGATCACTGGATCATAAAGGGGATGGGAATGTCACTGCTAAATAATGCACTCACACTTCCAGTTTTACATCTCTCCATTGTTGCCAAAATAATCGTTTAATAAAGTAATAAATACTTTATTTATTTATTTATTTATTACAGTCCTTGGGATACAAACAGAACATAATTCCAAAAATAGTATCCCGATATTACCAAAGTAATATCTATACTTTGCTTAAAAAAAAATATATATATATAATATATAAAAATTTATATAAGTAATCACAAGTTATATATCACATTGGTATATGTAGAGGTCTTCGTTGTTCTAATTTAAAAACTTAGGTAAGATTTAATTATTCAATAAATCACAAATAAAATATCACACTAGAGTTCATTCTAGAAACTTAAGTTTTAGGTTTTTTTTAAAAGTTAACAATTTTGTAGCAAATAAGTCCAAATTAGAAGTAGTACAATGCAAATTAACAGCCTTAAGCATCCTGACTAAAGGTGCGTTTTGGTAATAGTTAGTTCTACAATAAGGAATGCAAAACAGATCATGATTTCGAAGTGTTCGAGCAGGTACATTGAATTTAATTTTAGAGAGAATACTCGGGGAGTCAGATAAGTTATTAATTATTTTAAATATTGTCATGATATCTGATATAGTTCGCCTTTTTTCTAATTCAAGAATTTTGAAATGTGATCTAGCCATTGAATAATCATGATCTACAATACGGAAGTGGGTTTTAAAACATAAAAATCTTAGAAATTTGTTTTGAATTTTTTCCAATCTGTCAATTGAGTTTTTGTATCTGGGGCTCCATATGACTGAGGCAAATTGCAATTTACTGAAAACATATGCGTAGTAAAGAGTTATGATTGTTTCTTGTTGCTGAAAATCGGCACATTGTCTTTTAATAAATCCAAGAATTCTATTACATTAACTAATTTGTCAATGTGCAGATTAAACATCATTTTAGAGTCAAAAAGGACACCCAGATCTTTGATATGAGTAACCCTATTCAAAGAAGTATTTCCTAATTTATAGCTATAGTTTATAGTAGTAGATCCACGTGAAAATGATAAAACAGAGCATTTGTCAAAATTTAAGAATAATTGGTTTTCATTACAAAATTCTATGAGGTTGTTTATACAAGTTTGAAGGGTTTCACAATCTGATATTGAACTAATTCTAAGAAATATTTTTAGGTCATCAGCGTAACCGAGAAACAAGCAAGATTCAAAACACAACTGAATATTATTAATATAGATCACAAATAGTAAGGGGCCAAGATGGGAGCCCTGCGGGACCCCCGAAGATGGAGAAAATCTCTCAGAGGTAAACCCTAAAAGGGCAACAAACATTGATCTTTTAAGTAAATATGATTTAAACCATCTAAGGAGGTCACCGCAGATTCCCACCTCCTCCAATCTCTCTATCATAATGTTATGACAAATTTTATCAAATGCTTTGCTGAAGTCTGTATAAATTACGTCCACCTGACAGAAAGCATCAAATGATTCATAAATGTATTGAGAATATTCTATCAAGTTTAACTCTAGACTCCTCCTTTGTAAAAAGCCATATTGTTGTGGCATGATGTCACCTATGACAAAACTAAAAATATAAGGGTAGACCATTTTCTCAAAAAGCTTCGCAAAAGTGCACAGTTTACTGATAGGTCTATAATTTTTCACATCATTTTTTTGACTATTTTTATAGATCGGAGTTATGGCAGAGACCTTCCAGACTTCTGGAAAGATCCCAGAAGAAAGAGATTGATTAAACAGCATTGTCAATGGCAGGCAGAGTGAAAGCGAGCACATTTTTGCAAAGAAAGCTGGGATCTCATCAGGACCTGCCCCTTTTTTTTCATCCAAACTTTGCAAAGCTCCCCGTACTTCATTTACACTCAGTATAATCTTAGAAAGTGTCTTATTTTTGTCTTGACGGTGTTTTTCAATTTTTTTCTTTGTAGGAGATTTTTCAACATATACGCTTCGAAAAAAATCCGAAAATAACTTACAGACTCCAGCTCCATCCTCTGCCACCCTGTCACCAAACTTCATCTCCCTAGGAGTCCCTCCATTTGATCCTTTATTTGACACAAACTGCCAGAATTTTTTGCTATTATTAGGTATTTCGTTTTCTATGTTAGAAACATATGACTGGTAGTCAGTGCCAATGCATCTTTTTGTTTGTGAACGGAGAAGTTTAAAAGCATTATAGGAGTTTACATTTTTGTTATCTTTCCATTTTTTGTGTAATTTTTTTTTCTTTAATATTAGTTTGATTGTTTCTTTAGAAAAGTAGGGAGGAAAGTCATTATTTATACCTTTTAGAGGAACTTTATCCTGTATAACTTTGTTTAAGGTATTATAAAATATTTTGACATTTATGTCCAGATTATTTTTAGGGTTTAGCAGTGATGGCCAGTCCTGCAAGTTGAGCACGTTATTGATATCAGTATATTTAGCTTGTTTGAAGTTTCTAAAGTATTTCTTTTTGCATTTTTCTTTTAATTCGGCATGAGGACAGTCAAACAAGAACTCCAAGGATGGGTGGTTTATATTTTCGGGCAACAGGGGATGGTCAGATTGAACTAAATTATTAATATAAAACTTATTGCAGAATACTAAATCTAAAAGCCTATTATTTGCGTTGTAAATATTATTAAATTGCGTAAGGCCATTAAATGAAAAAGCTTCTAGTAGCTCACTATACTTAGGTGGTACATTAAACGGCTCAAAATGAGCGTTCTCCTCGAGCCAATCGACTGTCGAGTAATTAAAATCGCCACAAATGATTACAGGGTGATCTTTTATCTTTTTAAAGTTCGAACCTAATTTTGTTAAAAAACAGGCATAATTCACGTCATCACCATGTGGTAGATAAACACAACATAAGTAAACCTTGATATTACCAACAGTCAAGAGGGCCCAAACATCCTCAGTATCACTGCCAAACTCCTGAAGACCGACCGGGTTATATTTGTTCAAAACGGTTATGAAAACTCCACCCCCTTCTTCTTTTTTGGAGCATGTAGTAATCCTGTCCCGACGAAAAATTGAGTATCTCCTCAGGTCGACGATTTCATGGTCCAATATGCTGTCATTTAACCATGATTCAGTGACAAAAGCAGCATCAAAAGAGCAGTTATCGAAGGACAGTTTTAGCTCTTTTAGTTTAGTTCGACAACCTTGAATATTCTGCACATTAAGTGACAATGTTGAGGAAGCCATTTTAGAAATGGGTAAAGTTTTATATAATTAAGTACAATCCTATATTAGGCGTAGGTATTTCAAACATGGTAAGTTTAGTACAGCTCTTTGAGGTTGTCCTCGCTTAATATCTTGACAGCAGGCGAGTTGGCATCCTTTTTCACATACACCAAGCCCAGATATGTGTAGGTGGCTCCAATAAGTTTTTGTTTTCTGGCATCTCGGGCAAGTTTAAATAATTTTTGGTTCTCCATTGTAAGGTCCTCATTGAAGTATATTGTGCCGCCATGTAGTCCACAAGACTCGGCTGAGATTTTGCCTATATCTTTGCGTTTTTTGAATAGGGATGCTCTATCCTGCTTGTTGTTTAGCTCCACTAGGATTGGAGAATTGTCTTTGTTATTCAGTTTGTAGCATTGTTTATATTGGAGTGATTCTAAACTTAATCGTCTAAAGACAGTTTTAACTGTTTCAGAGATATTTGCAGTGCTTACTTGTTTCAGACCAGAAATTATTACTTTGTTTTCCTTTTCTTTTTGTTCAGAGAAAAACATTTTGGTTTCAAGCATTTTAATATTTTGTTTTAGGGCACTATTCTCGGTGTCATATTTCTTTAATGTTTCAGTGGCCTTAACTAGTTCTGTTTTCTGATCTTCATAACACTGCGAAATAAACTCTGCTGAGTTTTTAATATCAGAAATATCCTTCTGCAAAGTGCTAGTGGTGCTAGCTAGTGCTTGTGCGTAGGATTTAGGCGCCGAGGTCACTTGTGACTGAAGATTTTGAATACCTGCCTTCATGTAAATTTTAGTTTTATATCTTCAGAGTCCTTTTGAATGTTGCCTATCTGTTTAATGTTGGCCATGCAGTCTTGGCAGAAAAAAACAATTACACGCGATTGCGTCATTAGCGCCCTAATTTCGCTGGACGTAAGTTTTGAGCAATCCTTGCAGAAAATGTTTCTGCAAAAGTCACAGGGTCCACCGAAGAGGTCTTTAATGGATTTATCCTTGGTAACATCCACGTAAACACAAGAATTTCTGCACTTGAAACAGGTACCCATGTTATAGATTAGGCCTCGTCAGCACTGATTTTCTTCATAAAAAATTTTGGTTTTGCCTTAATTTAGGTTTGCTGGGGCTGATTATATGTAGAACTAACCAGTAGTACAATTTTTAGGTAATATTTTGCGTAAAAAACTCGAAAAATTTTGGACTAAGAAAAATGTGTTGTTGTTGTACACATAACCTCACATCGACATACTGTAACCACATTCAAGTACTTTTAATTATTCACAGGTTAGTTAACAAGTCGCATTTGAGTTATTCGAGAACATTCACTAATCGGTATAAATTCACTAGTTGTAAGTGCTCAATAGTCAATTTAACAATAATTGTCAGTATTAGCGGAACGCTAATATTTTAGTTGAGAGCACAAGATAAAGTTTATTCTTAATAGAAATCTTCGGGAGTTGAGAGTTTTTATATTTTTAGAGAGCCCTTAAAAAAGGGGAGTGTGATTAACTCAATGTTTTACGCGATATTATATCACTTGAGTTTTCAAGCCAGCAGCCAGAGAGATAAAAAAATAAGTCTTTTTATTTAAGAGAGCGAGAGAGAGAGACTGCACAAGGGTGCAACTAGAGAGAATAATTAAATAATTAGAGAAAAGTGAGCAGGTTCAAACTTGTATAGAGCTAGACGTTTTTACGCACTATTTACTGCTAGTGAAACCACACTGCTAAAATCACACTGCTAAAATCACACTGCGAAGTGAAAAAGATAAGGAATGCATTTTTTCCCCTAGCGACAACAACCAGACTGGATCAATGCAGTACAGCCTGGTACGGCGCCAGCAAAGTTTTCACGGCGGGGGGCTTTTTTGCAACGTTGCCACTGTGATCATAAAAAATAAATACGATTGTTTGGCTGTTTCCACAACATCACCATTAATAACAGCACTGAGTTGTTTTTTGGTAGTCGCATCGTTTGCATACATTGTGAATCTACCCAACCCAAGACCCAACACAGAGCCCTGTGGCACTCCATGACTCAGTTCCATTCGCTTGGATGTTGTAGTATTAAAATTGACAATTTGTGTTTTGTCATATACAGTGTGTCCACTTAAGTTCGCAGCATATAAAAAACTTTTTTCTTATCATTTTTACGAAAAAAAATTATACTTTATAAAAGCTTCTGCTTCTTGAAAAAATAATATTAAACTATTAAAACTTGAAATAGCATGTACAGGGTGGTCAAAAATAGAAAAATATACAGGGTTTTTTGGTAAAAGTAGAAAAAAATGGCACGTCACTATTTTTTTAAACCTTTGATATTTTTTCTAAATCAAGGAAGTTATATTAAAGTCAATTACAAGCCTATATAAGTCTCACTTCTATACTGTGTAAGTGTATGGAGAAAATTATTACCGCCGAACTCACATCTAAAAAATTTCATTCATTCATCGCAGCATGACTTTCTTCCTGGTAGGTCTACAGTTACAAATCTTCTATCAAGGTTACAAAAGTAGACATTTGCAGATGACTTGAGACAACCAACTAATAACAAGGCATTTGACAAGATGTCTTTTGGGAGATTGCTTTATAAACTCAAGCATTTTGATGTGAGAGGTAGACTTCTAGGGTTCATTAAAGATTTTTTATAAAAACGAAATTTTAGAGGAAGTATTGGAGAAGCCACTTCCCAGAACACCAAATTTTAAGTGGATCAGTTTTAGGTCCATCACTTTTTTGCCATCTAATTTCCTCATATCAAAGTCCTTGTTTGCTGATAACCCCGATTGTCCTTCTATATAAGAGTGGTGAGCATGACTGTCCCAACTCTAGGCCTATAGCCTATGACATTATAATTAATTATTGTTTTTATAGTCGCACATAATGCTACCTTTACAAAAAAAACTTGAATTAAATTACTAATAATTAATTTGTTTGTTTTCAGGTCAACCAATGGCTAACTTGGCTTCAAGAAGCCGAATCCGAAGAAGAAGAAGGGGACGACTGAGCGACGACATTTCCCCCTACCCCCCTGCTGAAGACAACCTCCTGTCAATAATAATAATTGAATTTACGTCAAAAAAAAAAAAAAAAAACACACGTACACATTTTATAATCACGCCAACTAATTAAGTAACAATTATTTTTTTTTGAAATCGACGAGTCTTGAAATAGAAGTTTGAATAATCGTTCCATCATCTCTTGCTCGACTCAATAATTTTTGTTTATCTTAAATAAGCTTATATAGGGCAATTTGCATATTTTTTACTTTTTCTTATAGAGTCAAACCAATATCTCATTATTCTAGTTTAGGTAATAAATTTTCTATTTTTCTTGTTTTTGTTTGGTTGCCTGTCGTGATTGGGCAGCTTTTGGGCGTTAAGTCAATAATTCTAATTAGTTAAAACTTTCATTCAATTAAGTTAAAATAATATTGTCCGGTTTGAGTGTGAAGTTTTGCTCCGACAACTACATAGGTTTGAAGCAAAACTTCTAGTTTATACTTTTGCATGTAATTTTTTTTGTCTTGGACTGTCTGTATCTCTGTAGACGATTTCTGATTTAACTGTAACTTAGTATATAGACTCAAAAAAAAAATAAAAAATAAAAAAAATTTCATTGTACTGTCAAATTTGTGTTAAAAAAATAAATAATTAAATAAATGGCGTCGATGTCGTCTCTTTCGTTGTCGGCGTCACAATTTCACAATTTTTGTTTAATTTGAATCTGCAAAAATAATCTCAATTTTTGAATAGATAATAAATTCAATGAATCAATAGCAGAAGTCATATTGATTTTTGAGAATCCAATATCCAACTCTTACTGAAGAAATGAATTTGGCATCACTGTTTAAACGTCGAACAGATAACGATCTCATCAAGTTCCCGCTATTTTCAAAGATTTACTGAGAAAAAGTTTTCGATGTGCTTCGCGTTTGGTGTCATTTTGACTGGAGAAGTTTGAACTGTTTCATAGCTCGAAAGTGAATTGAAAAAAAGAACGAGAGAAATGGAATATATTTGTCCCAAATGATTTCATTTTAATGGAACATACAGGTGAAGATTCTATTACCTATTTTACAATATGCAATAGAATTTATAATTTGTAATATATGGATCATTGTGTAAATCGTGAGTTTTCTGTATCAACATTAAACAGAATGCCTTTCCTAATGAGTGGGTGAGAGATATTCTTAATTATACAAGTAATTTCGATAAGAAGAATAATGTTATTTGTTATGGCTGGTGTGACACATTTATTGAAGGGACGTCCAGTTAGGGAAGAAACTATACAGACTCTTAAATCAGTGGTTGAATATACTAATCTCATGGTTTGCTTTGTCCTGTCCCACTTTGGAACAATAAAGGAGTTTGTTTAATAATTTCATTAATGAACATAATAAAATGACGTTTGACAGGTCATGCAGTGATTAGTGAAAGCAGGATATATATATATAGGAAGTAAAAGGACTTTTATTTTGTAGTACAGGGCCTATCCATCCTTTTATATGGGTAACATTCAACAAATTAGAGACAAGCTAAAATTTGGTGAGAGACTGTGTTTAAGGTACTAAATGCCCTCTGAAACTCCAGCTCCGAAGCGTCACCCCAAAACCACCCCTCAAATGGAGTGAAATCTACCTTTTTTTACATTTTTCTTGATAACTCCAAAACTAAGCATTTTAGGTGAAAAAGGCAAGAGAGAAAAATTGTAGAGGAAGAAATTTCCTACCAAATAGATATAAAGTGTGTTTTTTTTTTTAAAGATAAAAGTCAAAATGACATGTTGGCATACAATGTAAAATTGTCAATGCTTTCAAATTTTTAATGTAGAAAAGGCTTGTGCTGCCAACATAGTTACTAAATTTTTGACTTGGGGAATTATCTTTAAAAAAAAAACAGAGTTTACATTAGTTTTTTTCAGATATTCAGTGGCGTAGATATTAGGTATTTAATTAAAGGGATTTTTCTAAAAACCCCACTATAAAGGCTGAATCATTCCGTTTAGTGTCATACCTTTGTACTCCAGTTATATTAGGCCGAAAAAAACCGCATCTGCTGAAAAAATCCGACTGAGCCTAAATTTTATCTACACCTTTATTTTACCTCAAAAAATAATATCTTAAAAGTCCCCATCAATATTGAGCTTGCGCTTTCAGATATTCAAGGTCAAAAGTCATGAACGTCATTTAATAACGATTGGTTGCCAAATGACATTTGCTTCACTAGTTATCTGTCAACTATGATCCACCGGTTAATCGCATTTAATCGATGTAAGTCAGCACAGAACTCTGTGTAATTCAGTTCATATCTATTTGGCAAGAAGTCCAGACGTTTTGTTTTGTGATTTAATTAGCCATCGTGATGAATAAGTCTTGTTTTATTTGCAGTCCAGTCAATCGCTATTGAAAGGTGTTACAGTGACTGTAAAATGCGGTATAGATATACATTATGCTTTAAGAGAAGCAAGTGTGGAAAAAGAAGATGAACATGCAGAAGGTTTAAGAGATACAGATTCGGTAACAGTACATAAAAACTGTCGCAAGGAGTATACATAGTAGCATCCAAAAGTCTCCTCATTATTCTCGACAGAAGTGTGGAGACTTGCTTACCCTGCACTTGGATCGCGTATTAGGCTGACAATACTTTGCGTGGGTCCCCTCACTATCGAGATCGCTTTAGGCGGCCAGTGGACGAGCCCCCCTAGTATTGTTGGTGCGAGCTGCTTACGAACACGAAGAAAGAAAAGAGAGAGCCAACGATTAAATCCTTCGGGCGCGAAATAAGTTTTTCGAAAAACCCAGTTCGTCGTAAGGGAAACCCGCATCAATCCTCGAATTGGAGGTTGGTGTCCTAGGATAGCATAGTAGTGTCATTTAAAATATGACGAGATGAAGATGCTGCCGGTACATCTCAGTATTTTCTTCGCAAAACAAACTCTAACTTGGGATCTTTTGATTTAAAAACTTTGTGTTTTTTTTTATGGTGAAGAAGCCAACGAAGAAACAAAGACAAAAAAAAAACTAAGAAATATCAGTGTATAATTAGAAGTTTGGCAATGAGCGGAGAACCACGCAACTTCCTCTCACAACACTAATCAATCGAAAAGATCTGTAGGATCATGGTGGCTTAGTTGGTTAGAGTGTAGCACCAGCAATGCTGAGGACGCGGGTTCGAATCCCGCCCAAAACCAAAATTTTCAAGCATCCAATTTTCCTTAACTTTCTTTTCATTTTCATTTTCCACGTTTTTCGATTATTGTAACTAATAAAACTACATTCCTTTTTCCACCATGATTTGTTTTCGCGATACTCAAAGTGATATTTTAGGTGAAGTTTGGTATGAAAATAAGAAATCTCAACCGGCAAAAGAACGCCTTCGAATTTTACAAACTGTGACCAAAATTATCAGAGAAGACATTCGTTTCATGACTGTTAATTGTCAATCTTATCTTCCTCCCAGTAGAATGTTTCATAATCTTAACGAAAACATCCCATAGAGCTTTACTTTATTGAAGAATTATTTCTGAAAAACAGAAAAGGCAAAACTGTCCATCTTAAGTGTAAGTGTACCGCTATTTGTCATGTTATTATGGCTACGATACGTGCACGATCCTCCACATCTAACCTTTTCTAGATATTTTGTCAACTCTTGGATTCAGCGCGTCGTATAGGGAAATATTAACGTATGACGTTGCTGCAGTCTACCATCCACAACCAGATATTCTATCATTTGAAACTGGTGCTCTTATTCAGTATTCAGCAGACAATGCAGATATCAACGTCTACACAATAGACGGCCACAACACGCTTCAAATTATGGGGCTTATTAAAATAGTAACACCAAGCAGCGCCATTGCTTCTGAAGAATCCATGAAGAAGTATACCACGATGTAACGGTCAACCCATCGGTCGATACCATAATAAATGCCCTCTCGGTGAAACGGGGGACGGATGATGACGTAATCTTCACGATCAGTTGCTGCTGCGCAAAATGGTCCCTGCTCGGGCGTCACATTTGTAACGGGTTTTCCTAGGTTTTTCCTTGAGCTGTGGCAGCTTAACAGTCGGTATTTATCTTTTGGTTAAACCAGCGGTAATCTCAGACACCACACTCAAGATTATAGTGGTTGAGGGACCACTAGCACCAGGTAGCTTGTTACATTGGAGAAAGAAAAACCAGAATAAAACAACTATCGAAGAAATAAGCCCAGCACCGGTCCCCGAAAACTTCTAGCGACAAGTTCAGAATCGCGTATCTCACCGGGGTAGAAAGTATAACTGATCTATGTCCGTATACGTTCAACCAGGACATAAGGATTGCGGTTGTCCTGCTGGACTTGCCTGTACAGCCGAGACTTGTCCTGATTATACAACTCACTGTACATTATTCCCATATGACACGAGAGGCTTAATAAGTGATAAGCCTTTTGGGATTATCGCGCTTGGTGGCAATATTGTTATTAATAATAATAAAAATTAATAAAGCATTAAAGTTTAATTCGTTGTATAACCTTTTGAATACCACTCGATGTTTCAGGATTACCTAATACTTTTACCTGACACTCAACGCGTTAGCAGCAACACCACGACACGCGTTTCGTGACAGATAAAAGTATTATCCGGTAATCCTGAAACCTCTTGTGGTATTACATTCGATAAGTCTACTCACTACCCAACTCTTTTCGGTACAGGGCGCGGTATTTCGAAGCCAGAACTGAACGGTACAAATGTTAACACCAAATACATTATGGGCCGATGCTGTGTTTAATGTTAACATATGTACGTCGTGGAAGAGGGGATAGATTACGAGAATGAAGATCGCACATTCTATGTCTAAAAGTCACAACAAGAAAGATCATGGATTAGCATTGTCCATTAAACATAGAGATAAGACGAAAGTAGCACGGGCACTTAGTGGCAGGATCTCAGATTTTGTTAATGGGAGTGTCCCGTGAGGGATGTTATAGGACTGGATATAGATAGATAGTGGTGTTTTACAAAGATTATGCACACTCTGATAAAAAATTAGACACCGTTGATTTTCAGTTACTTAACTTTTTTAGTAGCAGCACCCGTCAGAATCACTTTACCCTAGCATTACTAAATATCCAGTCGGTGCGTTCAAAGGTTGATGAATAAGAGTTGTTTTTGGAGGGTCACCGTCAATTCGTCATAAATCGATCTGTCGTACACCAATTTGTCGTGAAGTCAATTCATCGTAAAGTCAATTCGTCGAAGCGTTGATTAGATGTATACGTCAATTCGTCGTGAAGTCAATTTGTCGTAAAGTAACGTCGACTAGCAGCTCGTATTGGGGGCAAATTGGGTGAAACATCCCTGTCGGTATAACTGCATCACTGGTGACTCATGTGGTAGCCAATGTATTGATAGTTTGCGATTTTGATCAGACATTATCAAACTTACCGATAATGACCCAATTGGTTTGGGTTAGTACAAATTTATATATTTGAACATTTTACCTGAAATACGACGACGAATTGATGTACCTATAAGACTAATTAACGTCTTATCAATAGTTTGCAATTTTAATCAGACATTATCATACTTACCGATAATATAATAACCCGGTTAGTATGGCGTCTTACCGATAATAACCCGGTTAGTATGACTTAGTTTGCAATGTAATGTCTGATTGAAATTGCAAACTAACCGGGTTTGATAATTTTTGATCAAACGAAATAGTGTGAATTTATACTTTTTAACATTAAACCTAAAATACGACGATTTACCTAAACGACAAATTAGCAATAATAACAATACGACCAATAGACATAGACGACGAATTGACTTTACGACTAATTGACTTACTCGACGAATTGACTTTACGACGTATTGACTTTACGACAAATTGACGACGAATTGACATAGACCCGTTTTTGGAATCAGTCAATTTTCATAGCGTATTGATTTTGGTTGAGCACTTGGTTGCTGTTTAATGAGCGTATTGACGTGTCTGGTTCTGTGTTGATGTCTAAATTTTCCGCAAGCAATTTGCACATGGTGGTACACTAATCATCATAGAGAGTTTTTGTCTATTTAGGTTTATGTTCATTACTGTTGATAGGTTTGATCGTTTGATCATTTGTTGGTTGAAAAGGATTTCGAGATTTCTATCTATAGTGTTCTGCGAGAAACACAATATGTTTTATATGTTTTAGGTTTTTATAGGTCTCCATCTGGTGATTTGGAGTTGTTTTTGAAGAGGTTTATAGAGATTTTGTTGAGCGACATTTCAGTGTTAATTCCATGTTGATTTTGACTGGTGATCTCAACGTGAATTTCTTAGACAAGTGTAGGTATCGAATTATTTTAATCAGTTACTGTGTAATTTGTTGAACTCTTTCAACTTAAAGATGCACGTGGATCGTCAACCCACTTTTCCGCATTTTCTGCCTCGATACTGGACTATTTCTGCACCAATTTCAATCAGATTGAAATTCAGTGTGTAACGATCAATGCCGGTTTGTCTGACCACGAGGCAGTAATATGACTTGTACTATTTGGCGACGAAGCTGATTAGGATGGGTTTAGACGCAGTAGACTTTATACTAGGGCAAACTTTTCCAACTTTTCTTCGCTTTGCCACCGATCGGAATAGAATGAGGTTCTGGCTACTGTCAGCCCATTGCAACAATTTCATCAAATGTTGCTGAGTAATTTTGACATTGCCTTCCCTATTGTCAGTATAATGAAGCGAAAAAGAAAACCCTGTTTAAAAAATAGCCTGCGAACTTCTGGGAAAAATATGCACCCACTTCATTACATCAGAAAATTGTCTATGAACAATCCAATATTTTTAAATTATTTTGATGAAGGGTTTACAGAAAATCAATCAGGCTTGCCAAGTGGACTAATTACTTTCAGAATAGGATGAATAATTCTTCTAATAGATCAACGGAAACTTGGAAAATTGTAAATGACCTCTGAGAGGTAGGATAGGAATAATGTTTTGGTCACTTCAAGCAATCTGAATCCTGATGACCTAAATTCCTTTTACTGCAATATTGCCACTGAACTCTCAGCCAAAATTTCAACAGGGAAGGATCCCAGGAGCTATCTGAAACATGTAGGAGTGGGTGCATATTTCTTTCTAGCTCCAACTAATGCAGAAGAGCTTATATGCATACTCGGTAATATCAGGAATAAGGGTGCGTCGGGCTGGGATGGGCTCTCATTGAAAGTTTTTTTTTGGCTTAACCCATAGTTGCTTTGCAGGTTCTTGCTGAGGCAATTAACGTTTCTTTTGTGTCGGGGGTTTTTCCGTCTTGCCTGAAGAGAGTAGTGATTGTCCCTTTATATAAGGGTGGAAAACAAGACTGTCCTCCTAATTTTAGGCCTATAGCTTTACTGCCTACCATGGGCGTCGTTTGGGGGGGGGGGGGGGGGCATTTGCCCCCCTAGAAATAGTCTTTTGAACATAAGAAAGCAGTGAAAGGAAGTTCGTATATTCGTATTGCTTTTTTCCGTTTTCTCAAAATTTGTTAGGTACTTTGAAAAATTGGCTGACATTTTTATTACATTCAACGGAATTGAATTTCACTTGACTTAGGGCCGGTATTATAAAACACTGAACCGATGGTAGAGTTCCAACCTTCGGTTGAATCCTATCAATTGGCATGGAGTCAACCCAAGGTTGAAACTCAATCATCGATTCCGTGTTTTATAATACCGGCCATTAGAAAATTACCTAAACAAATACAGTGGCGACGCCAGGGTTCTATGTTAGGAGGGGGGGCAGACTGGGCCAGAAAAATTTAGGGGGGGCATTTATTTTTATTTTACCGCTTTTCTTCTTTGGAATAAAAAATGGGAAGTACCTGTCGACACTATTATGTTTGAGGTAATCCCAGGAAACCGAAAGCAGCATCGCAGTTGCCTGTGCCTAAGAGCACTCAACCTAATGGGCTACTGCTTGAGCTGAAAATGTCTGCTATTTCAGCCGAACACCTCAACACTTGGCGTAAAATGCATTAGCCGAGTTTAAAACAGTCACAGGTCACAGTAATCGTTATAATCTTGTTAAAAATCACCTTTTCTACATTTAAAATTGACGAAAAAACAAGCACAACCTGAATCGCAAGCATCCCATCGAGGCTTGCGGGTGACATCATCATTATAAGCTGTTATGCTGCTAATTAGTAGTGACGTCACTCGCAGGCCCTTCCGACTCGAGAATTGACGAACATACGCCTTATGAGGATGAGAATTCCTGTTAGTTTACGATTCTTGGCCTGTGCTCACCGAATACCGAATTAACCGACAGAGGCTGCTGATGTTACATTGCATTGTTGCCGACATGAGAGCAAGTTTCCAGTATTACGTGACGAGGATGACTATCCCCCACTCAGAACTCATTTGTAGCTCTTAGCTCTATCATATCGTCGCTGTCAGTACGAAGAGGCCTATCTCAATATTTGGCGAAAATGAGTTATTCCCATAAAAATACTTGAAATAATCATATCTATATTGTGACACCTCGCCTAGTCTTGGCTATTTATTGTAATATTTTTATTTTTAGATTGTAATGTATTTATTTTTAAATTATTATTGTAATGATTTAATTTATGCATCCTTTATACGTTGACTTGCATTCTCTGGCTCGGAATATTATGGATTGAATGTACATATTATTAATTTTATTTTAATTGTATTTTTGTTTTTACTTTTATTTGTATTTTCACTGTTTGTTATTCTAATTGTACATGTATTTTAATTTTTACATAGGTAACTATATAATTTCAATTTTTGGCATTTATTTTTATCCTGCTTACTATATATGTATATTGCCTGGGTGGCTGCTTTGTAGATAAGATATTTTTCTTTTCACAATAGAGCATACATATTTTGATTTGATTTGATGATCGAGTTGAATTTTGAAAATGTCTTAGTTTTATTCTGATATTTAACCAATTTGAAGCGTTTTGGTGCGGATAACATATACCTCTCTAAATTCGTGGCTAACTCCACCCACATACTTACACTTGATTTTATTGTAAATTTTATTAATAAATATGTAAATGCTTTACAACAATACAATAATAGGTAATTTATTTTATAGGTTTCATTTGCCACAGTCCGTCGTTGAGGTAATGGCAATTTTCCACTCCAATTCCCTTATTGACTTTGGCTCTGCAACAGAAATAAAATTTCATTATAACATGGCAACAATCTTTTTTTCTCGTCTAAGGCCCCCCTCATCTTCAGATAGAGTTGCCACCTTTTGATTTCCAAAAATCCATACATAATCGAAGCTTACTTTCTTTTGTAGCATAATTTACACTCATATCTGTAAAATGAATTTTTAGAAAAAAATTAAAAAAGGTACCTACTTAATTTTAAACGCCCAGTTACGGTCTGTTTTAAAATTAAAAAAAAAAAAGACTTATAAGTGAACAGGGAGAATGACACAATACATACACAATTATTTATTTAATGCCCTGGCTGGTGTTCCATAGCCGAAGGCGAAGCTAGGAAACCAGCCAAGGTATTAAATCTGATCTTTTGCCGTGAGAAACATATAATTTTTTCTCCGAATTTCAAGGATATTCCACTTTTTTATATTTATCAATTGCGCTGATAATGTTTGTTGAATGAGTAGCAACGAGCTTTTCTCTCTAGGCAGAAAAAGTCCACTTTTCCGTCGCTAGCTGGAAATCGGAGACGTTAGTGACACACCCGTCATTCAAGAAGTAGGTACGTTCAGAAATAAGTTAGGTAAAGTGCGACAACGGAATGAACCTGTGTGGAAGGAATGCGGGCGAAACCCTCCTGACTGGCGCGAGATAGAATATGCATATACGCGGGTCGTCGCGTCAGGGTAACCACAATTTTCGCACCACGTCGGGGACCCAATGCGTCATATACAGGGTCCCAACTATTTCATAGGGACAGCATTGATTGCTATCTCGGGAACGGTTAAAGGTACGAGGGCGTTTAAATTAAAAAAAAGTTGCCATTTTTGAAGAATGTTAAAAATATAATACTTTTGAATTTGAACTATGCCTCTAAATAAAATAGATTTTAAAATTTTTGATAAAATTGTTTTTGCAAATTTTGAAAAATCGCCCTGTATTTGCGAAACCAATAGAAATATGACAATAACGAAATAGTACATTAAAATACAAGTTTCATAAGACGTCATTTTATCGCGAGGCGAGTTTTCTAAAGGGCGAGTGCGATAAAATGTCTTATGAAACGAATATTTTATACTATTTTTTCTATTTTGGTATTGTTTAATTGAAAAAAACAAACTTTTCTTGGAAATTTTATTCTCATATTTCCAACAAAAGTTTTTTTTCTTAAATTAAACAATATCAAAATAGAAAAAATAGTATAAAATATTCGTTTTATAAGACATTTTATCGCACTCGCCCTTTAGAAAACTCGCCTCCGGCTCGTTTTCTAATATAGGGCTCGTGCAATAAAATGATGTCTTATGAAACTGGTATTTTAATGTACTATTTTAATATTGTTCAAAAATGGCGACTCTTATTAAATTTAAACGCCCTCGTAACTTCAACCGTTCTTGAGATAGCAATACTGTCCCTATGAAATAGTTGGGACCCTGTATTGTAGGTTTTTGTCTTCCCCTCTGCTACTTCATACGTTACCTAGGTTCACTCAGTTGTCACACTTTATATCCTGACCTGAGACGTTCAGCAATCGCCTTTATAAATTTTATATTGAGAATTAATTACTATTAATTATACAGCTATCCAGATATTCCCGGACAATTTCATCATGCGACCGGACAACGGACAAACCTTCAAAAAACCGGACAGTCCAGGTGAAAACCAGACAGGTGGCAACAATATCTTCAGATAAACTTGCTGGTAACTATCTGCAAGATAAATTTACCGTTTTATAATTCTATTGGTCAGCGGATAACTGGCCGACAAATGGGATTACAGATTGCGTTTTTATCTCTCAGATTGCATACCTGACAGTTTACCAGAAGGTGAATAGATCAACCCTTAAAATATATAATACATACAGAGTGGACAAAAAATTAAAAAAATATATTATTCAAGTTCTTACATGTCTTCAGTGGACAACGTAGTCTTTCCTATAGCCAAAGCATGATCCTTGCCTTCGGCCATTATAGCCTAAAATTAAAAAAACAACTTATAAAACAAATACACACGTAAAATCCTTTACATACCACAATAGTGTCTTTGGGTACTTCAGTCATCTGAGCCCCGGGCGAAGTGAGACCCGGACACATTATATTAGCACCACTAAGTACAAATCTGATCGCTCCTTTGTCTACTTGTTGCATCGGTAAAAAGAAAGGATCTAAAAAAATTTAATATAAAGAAACAAAATATATGTTTAATTTAATTATTAATACGGCAACAATAGTTTTTTTTTTTTTTTAAATTGTCGACGTTTCGCAAAATTTATTTACATCTTCAGGACAATTTAAAAAATAACTGAGAATAGGCCAATAAAAACGCTATCGGTAATTCCATTGGTCGGCCAGTTATACGCTGACCAATTGAATTATAGAATGGTAAATTTATCTTGCAGATAGTTACCAGCAAGTTTATCTGAAGATGAATAAACCAGGCGTTAAATTAAATAAATTGATGAATAAGTAAATAATGAAATGGAAATTTATTTACACTTGTGAAGTAATCTTAGGGTGGGCATCCATTGACCTTCTCGATGCCTGAAAAATTGCTGTTCCCCAGCCGAATTGACTATAATTTCAATGTGATCGTGACTGCAAAGAAATATAATTTTTTGTATAAAGGAATCAAGTTATATTCAACTTACCATTTTACTATTTTAAAAGCGTCCTTTTTGGGTAAAACTACTTCCAAATAAGTATCCAAAAACGGATAAGACTCCAAAATTTTCGATCTGATCGACTTTTGCACTGAAGATTTCAGCTGCAAGACTCCGGATATACTTTCTTTCTCGTCGAATCTTAAATCACAGATAATTAATAGAATAATTAATAATTTTAATCACTAATTAACTCACTTCTTAAACATTTTTAATTATAAAAAATTTATTTTGAGTTTTTCAGTAAATGAAAATATTGAATTATTTGAGGTTAGGTAATAATGATGGCGCTAAAATCAGTTGCCGTCAACAGATGGCGCTAATCTCGGTTCAGGTAGAATTAATTCGGAGCAATTCTGTTCTGAACTAGTTTTGATCCAAGTTCTTTTTGAACTGGTTCGGAATGTGATCCACAATCTAAGCTTATGTTTTCTTCGTGCAGAGTACGAAATTGGAACTATTAAGCGGTTACACACGGGCGTGGATGTCTTAAAACATGTACGCACATACATGAACGCGCAACCAAAAACATCAATGGGCGCGTTTGGGTTGACGCTCGGTGCACTCAGAGCTTGCACTTTTGTCTCTCTTCTCTTATTTTTGAAGCTACGAGTGCTACGACAACGCTTGATTGTGTTTGGTTTGGCATATTTTGAGCGCTCAGAGCGAGCTCGATAAACTCCGAGTTTGTGGAGTGGGCCGCTAGAGCGTGCATGCGCAGATCAGATGTGTTTATCTGTCTATAAAACCCAACCTATTTTCCATGATAAGATAAATAAAAAAATCCTAAATTTCAACATTCATTTGTTAGCTGGATAGTTTTATATGTTAACAATCAAATGCCTATTTAAATCCTGCATTATTGTTCACTTATAATTAAATTTTCTGGGTAGCCTTCATCACTGGCATTATTGACCATATTTTCCTAAGCGAACTTGGCGGCCAAAGTATTGTTTGTTCAGGTCTATTACTCCATTTGTTTATTTAGCACGACACAATTTTTGCAGAACGCAGAAGAAAATGGGGGGGTTTAATAAATATCGAATAAAATAAAAATAAACTCTGGTGGAAATGCGAAATACGGACTCGGACTTCAAAAAAGATATCCTAAAAAAAATAAACATCAATCAGCTGACCCCTCTACCCAGCACTTCTGCACGAGTTTATTTGGCTTGACACGGTGTACTCCCTGTGACGTCACGTAACTCCATAATGACCATAATCGCTCTGCTCGCTCCGCCGAGCGTCAACCCAAACACGCCCAATGTGTATGCAAAATACAATCGCGTTTTTGAATGTGGAATCGCTAGAAATTTTATATGCACACTCGGATTACTGTAGCAAGAATAGCAAGACTGCAGTTTTGTGCAAGCGTCTGTACATACGCGACATGCACGTTGTTGTTTGCACGTTGATGTATGCACGTATATGTATTAAGCCATCCACGCCCGTGTGTAACCGCCTATTAGCTGGCAAAGTTCAAATTATGTTGTTCGCGGATCACTGAATTCCGAATTTGGGACCTTTCTTTGCAGGTTCAACTTGGATCAATTCTGAACTAGTACCATTGCTTTAAAGAAGAATTAAAATAAAACAGTTCTAGTGCCTTTTATGTTCCCAAATCGTTCGCAGCATGTCTTTAATTGTTCCAGAGTAGAGCAATTTGGAATGGGATCACGCAAACAAAGCTTTATAAAAAATTAAATCTGACAACGTTGCTTTTATATCATCAAACATCTCAACTGTCACTTCTGTCAAGTCAAGCCTGGCACTTTTCTTTTTGACAACGGACAAAAACAAAAATGGTGAGTTGTTATAACATAAAATTAAATTCTTTAATCATCGGCCCAATTAATGCCATTTTGCCGATTTTTCTGTGAAAATCGAGCACAGGGGTCGTCGTTTCATTAATATCCGTCGAGCTTTTTGGGCCTGAAAAGTGAAAACTCAGAAAAACCAAATTTTCTAGGTTATGTTTATATCAACATTGATTTGATTTTTTAAATATTTTTCTTCTTTCTTTATTGAATAATAATTATTATTGATTGGATGCCTTTTTTTATTTTAGGTGAACGTACCGAAACAGCGTCGTACGTTTTGCAAAAAGTGCAAAGTGCACAAGTTGCACAAAGTCACTCAGTACAAGAAGTCCAAGGAACGTCACGCTTCTCAAGGTAGAAGACGTTACGACCGTAAACAACAAGGTTTCGGAGGTCAGACTAAGCCTATTTTCAGGAAGAAGGTAAGAAATTTACTTAATAACCTTGTAACTTCATATGGGGGACCCAATTTTAGTCAAAAATCTTGTTGCGAGATCTCAAGTTGTTACAACAAGTCTCTGTAAGACCTCTACATCCTTTTTTTTTATTAGCCATTATTTTTTCAAGATTTTTAAAGGTTATTTTTATACAGGGTTTCCCAGTTCAACTGGTCAAAAATTCTAGGGTATATAGAGGAACCATAGAGAAGTAGTATGAGATAGGACACCAATGATCGGAAGTGCTAGGTTGTTTTTTTAGGAATGATATTCAAAAATATCAAGTATAATTGAATTAGCATGTAAATAAAAAAATTGAGCTAATAATTACATGCAATTTGTGTAGCTCTTCAGATGCATCAATGGAAAATTGTTTGAAAAAAAATTGTCAAACGGAAAATTGTTCAAACGGAAAAATGTTTGAAAAAAAAATTGTTCAAAAGAAAATTGCTCGAACGGAAAATTGTTCGAACGGAAAATTATTTGAACAGAAAAATGTTCAAAAGAAAATTGTTTGAACAGAAAATTGTTTTATTTTTTTTTCCGAAAAATCAATAGTTTGACTTTGAATCGTAAATGAAATATGAATCTAGGGCCGGAGTTACCCAATTTCCTTACTCTTCTTAATAATAATAATAATAATAACAAACTTTATTTCAAAATCATCATTACAAGCGCAACAAAGAAAGAAATGACGTCATACATACAAGTACATAGGTATAGGTACATTAAGTTAAAGGTCTCTACAAAATTCCCTTAAATTATAGGGTTCTAGGTCAACTAACAGTTTTTTGATTTCTCGTTTGAATATTTTTTGGGATTTTATTTTTTTCATATTTTCTGGCAGAGCATTGAACAATTTTAGGCACATATAATTAAGACATTTTTCTGTTAATGTAAGCCTATGTAATGGGTAGCTAACATCCAAAGTTCGCGTGTTGTAGTTACATTGTTGGCCTATATCAAAACTGTCTTTGTATTTTAAAAAGAACATTAGACATTCATAAATATACAGGGTGTCCCAGGGAAAACAGTCCACCCCGATTTATTGGATTTGGGATGAGAATCTGAAAAAACGCTCGGACACGTCGATTTTTGATTTGAAGGGGAACTATTTTTCAGTTTTTCTCATCCCCGTAGCTTCAACCCCCTAGCTAGGGGCAGAACAACCCCCCAAATTTTAATAGGGGATAGGGGTCATGTCATATCTCTTTTTAAAGGTCTCATTGAGTTCTTTATGCCCCTAGAATTTCGTCTCATTATTTTCATCCGTAACGAAATGACAGCTTGTCAAAATCTTGGAAATAGACTATTAGCACAGCATATACAAAAACAATCAGCAGGCTAACTTGAGTGACAGCCCGTGTAATAAAGGAATTCATGGTCAAAATGTCACTAGCGGTCATTTTGGGATACGAAACAGGGCCTGATTAACGATAATTTAGGTTTTTTCTTTCCTGTGACAGAGTCGTATTGGCTTTAAATAAACTAATTTATTATTACTTACATATAATAATATTTATAATTACTAATTTATTATTATTATTGAATATACAAGAATGATAACAGATAACACCATAAATGACAACACGAATATATCAAAATCATTTTGAAAATCATAGCTAAAATTCCGCTCTACACTGCACGCCTATGACCTCCGTCAGAAATAAACCTTGCGTTTTTATTCTCATCAAATTTTACCGATGGATCCACCATTCTATGGCCGTCATTGTCATTTTTCATTCACTAAAAAAAGATAGCTAACGCATCGGTGAAGTCACCAATGAGAATAAAAACGAGGGGAAACAAATAAAATAAAAATTCAGCGCTCCTGCCGTTTAATGACAGCGTTATGACAAAATGGTATCCCCTCATGGCGGCGTGCGCAGAAAAGATGCGCGTGAGAGTTAGCCTGCTGATTGTTTTTGAATATGCTGTGCTATTAGTTTAAGTGGAAGCAAAAGCGATACTTACCTCCCCTAATAAAAATACTTGAAATGAAGTTTTTTCTTATTATTATTAATGAGGTGTACACGAGAATTGTAAATTGTAGGTATTTTTAATCATATTTTTATTAAGGGAGGTAAGTACCGCTTTTACTCCTACTAAAACATAGTCCATTTCTAAGATTTTGACAAGCTGTCATTTCGTTACGAATGAAAATAATAAGATGAAATTCTAGGGCCCTAAAGAACTCGATGAGACCTTTAAAAAGAGGTATGACACGACCCCTATTCCCTATTTAAATTTAGGGGGTTGTTCTCCCCCTAGCAAGGGGGTTGAAGCTACGGGGATGAAAAAAACTGAAAAATAGTTCCCCCTAAAATTAAACATCGACGTGTCCGAGCGTTTTCCCAGATTCTCATCCCATACCCAATAAATCGGGGTGAACTATTTTTAATCATATTTTTATTAAGGGAGGTAAGTACCGCTTTTACTCCTACTAAAACATAGTCCATTTCCAAGATTTTGACAAGCTGTCATTTCGTTACGAATGAAAATAATAAGATGAAATTCTAGGGCCATAAAGAACTCGATGAGACCTTTAAAAAGAGGTATGACACGACCCCTATTCCCTATTTAAATTTAGGGGGTTGTTCTCCCCCTAGCAAGGGGGTTGAAGCTACGGGGATGAAAAAAACTGAAAAATAGTTCCCCCTCAAATTAAACATCGACGTGTCCGAGCATTTTCCCAGATTCTCATCCCAAACCCAATAAATCGGGGTGAACTGTTTTCCCTGGGACACACTGTAGATTCCATATAGGGTCATTATTCCTAGATTTTTAAATTTTGTCTTGCAACTCTCCAAGTACCCACTGTTAGTGATTACTCTTATCAACCTTTTTTGAACTACAAAAACGCTTTGCATAGACTATCCCCTCCCCAACAAATAATACCATATTTTAAAATGGATTCAAAATTTGCAAAGTACAGCATTCTGAGTGTCCTCTCATTCATATATTTGCCAATGACCCTTATCCCGTAGCATATTAAGTTCAATTTTTTTATTAAAATATTGATATGGTGTGACCAATTTAAATTCTCGTCAATATTAATGCCTAAAAACTTTGCATTGTTTGATAGTTCCACTTTTTTATTATTCAGTTCTATAGTTTGTGGCTTTGTTGCTGTAGACTGTTTTGTTCTAAACATTACAATATTTGTTTTTTCTTTATTTAATATTAATCTATTTTTATTGAACCATTCTGTAACTTGATCAAAAAAATATTGTGACTGGGTTAGTAACTCTGGCATGTTTTTCATACCAATAAGTAGGTTTGTGTCGTCTGCATATTCCACAATATGTTGATAGGGCTTGTTCATTAAAAGGGGTAGGTCATTCACAAAGATTATGAACAGAATTCACCATATTAGTTAGGTTAGAATCGCAAATTGGCGCGGGTTCCTGGTTCAAAAATTAATACATTGATGTCTTATGGGAACTCAATTTTAAAAGCGTCTGTAGACGTGATAGAACATTTGTTAGGGAAGTGAGTTGTATAAATAGTTTTTTTAATATGTTAATTAACTGAGAGAGTGTCTGAAAGTTGAATAAACATTGTTAAAATAAAAATATTACCAATTTAAGAAGCCGATGTTTGTATAAAATACGTATGTCGTTGCTTGATCCATAAGTATATATATGGATACCTATAATTATAATAAAATAAAAGTGTACCTACATACTTGGTTAGTAGATGTACTTCAATAATCTAAAAAAATGGAAAAACAAATGACTGAACCAGTGATGTGATGGATAAATAAATAAACAATTCATCAACAATCATAACACAACACACAACCTCACTTTCTTACAGCTGGTTTTGGACCCGACGTACGTCCACCGAAAACAGACACTTTTAATTAAAATCATTTGTATTTTTGATTCATAGGTCTAAAAAACAATTAAAGCATGAATTATAGAGAAATATGTTCAAAGTTTGACGTATAATAAGTTCAAATACTAAGAAATGCCCAGAACCCAAGATATTCCCCTCTGAAAATCCCCCATAAGAAATACATTGTTGTCAAATTTGTTGAAATGTGTTTAGGAACCCATTTTAAATTTCGCGCCCGAAACTAATATGGTGAATTGGACCCAACATACTGCCCTGAGCTATGCCTATTTCATTATATAACACTTTGACTGCTCGGTCTTCCCTTCTTTTGTTATGCTGACGCATTGTCTTCTGTTGTTCAAATATGAACTGAGCCACTCTTTTGTATTACCTCTGACTCCATACAGTTCTAATTTCTTGAGTAGTATTTCCCTATCCAGACAGTCATAAGCCTTTGATAGGTCGAGCAACATACCAAGCACCAATTCTCCATTTTCAATGTGAAAATATGTTTAATAAGTTCAAATATTGCTGTTTGTGTCGATTTATTCTTCAAAAAACCATGCTGGCACTGGTTAAAAATGTTGCCTTCCTTTAGAAAATTAGTTAGTCTATTACTCATTGCCATTTCAAAGATTTTTGAAAAACTGGGCAACAAACTTATAGGCCTATAACTGTCCAGCGCTTTAGGGTTTCCTTTTTATATAATGGCTTGATAAGAGCTATCTTCAAATTATCAGGGAATATTCCAAATTCAAATGAATTATTAATTATATATGACAGTATATTTCCTAATTAGGCAATTCAATCCATCTGTCAAAAAGGAAAATTCAATGTGGCGTGGCGGCCAAGCAAGTTTGTTTTGAACATGTTTTTATGCCTATTTTAAATTATTTTACATACAGTTTTGCTTACAACTTTGATTTTCATTATTTAATAAAATATTTGTTGACTAGGTCCCTAAACTATTAATTCGGGCAGAAACTAGACATTTTTTTGTGTTTTTTGGCCCATGTGTGGCCGCCACGCCATCTTGAATGTCATGTGGTTTGAATTGCCTAATACTGGAGCAACCTGTTTTACAATACTGGTCGGGATCTTGTCTATTCCACTACTGTATTTATTTTTTAATTTGTTTGACATTTCAACGATTTCATTAGGTAACACTGGCCTTAAAAAATTCAACATTTTCTTTTATCTCACAGCTAAACGGGACATAGGTTAATTTTTTTAGGAGCTCTGGAATGACTGATAGTAGGTGCATATTATATTCGTTGGCAATACATTCAGAGTTTCCCTCGATTTTTATTTCTGAATCAGTTGATTCTTTTCCTGACAATTCCTTGCAGATGGCCCACATGCATTTCGTTTTATTATCTGAGTTTCTTACTTTCTTTTCAAATTCTTTAGTTCGTAATGATATTTAGCATTTTATCATATATTTTTTTCTGTTCATTATATAAAATCTTATAGTGTTGGTTATTTCTAGAAAGCATTAATAAAATGTCTAGCCGACGTTACATTCTAAGATCTCTGTATCAGTATGTACTTTTATTTGAGGTTTCTTTGTTTTTTTGCTGACTAATTTTCGAGGGAAACTTTGATTGAATAGGCCTTTTACAATATTCATAAAAAGATTTCACTGTCGATTCACATCCTCTCTTTCACTGTTATATACCGGGTGACAATGAAACTACTACCCATGACAGTATTTCTTAAGGGCTCGAGATAGAAATATGTAACTCGGTTTGTTGATAGGGTTGAAAATTGTGAACATTTTAATACAAAAACAATTGAATGTCTTTTCCGATTCAATCGAAAATGGCAGTTTTTACGTAAAATACAAACAAATAGGAATTACGACATATTTTTGAGCTACTCTATTTCAAAAACTATCAACTTCTGACATAGGGTACTTCAGACAAAAGTTATTTAGAATCGTTCAGAGAATCCAAAAAAAAATATAAATACAGGGTGCCCCATTTAAAATAACAAATTCAATGCCATTTCCGGTGAAACCGGAAAAGATATTCAATTGTTTTTATATTAAAATTGTTCACAATTCTCAACCCTATCAACAAACCGAGTTGCATATTTCTATCTCGAGCCGTTAAGAAATGCCGCGGTGGGTAGTAGTTTCATTGTCACCCAGTATATCTAACCAATTTTGTTCTTTTAGGCTACTTACAAAATTTTGTTTATTTTCTATATTAAAACACCTTCTGTATTTTGAAAAGGATTTCGATATTTTGTTTACTTCAAAGACAATCTTTTGTGCAGTGTGATCAGAAATATGATTTTCAAATACCAGGGCGTGCGTATATTCGAAATTTGTGAATATATTATCAATGCAGCTTGCATTCCTGTTCGATATTCGCGTGTTTTCCAAGACAGTTAAATTTACATTAAAAGTTCATAATGGAGAGTAATTCAGTTCTTATTCTATTCTCTTGCAAAAGTTCAATATTAAAATCACCTGCTATGACTAGTAACTTGCTTTCTTTAAATACTTCAATTAACAAAGATTCAGTCTTATCCAAGAAAATGTTAATATCTCCCAATGGAGGTCTATATATGGAAATAAATATTGTCTTTATCTTACCAAAACTACATTCAAAGGCAGAACATTCAAAAACGCCACTTACAGAATTTCTATTAATTTTTGTTCTTTTGGTACCTTTTAGTCCCTTTCTGCAGTATATAGCTGAGCCCCCATGTTTTCCCTCATTTCGACAAAACATTGACACTAAATTAAAGTCCTGAATTTTATGGTTCATTAGTTGTTCTTCTGATTTCCAATGTTCAGACACACATAGTATCTTGCACTCCGGATGATCCTTCAACATATAATTAATTTGTTCCACCAAGTTTCCGATCGATTGCACATTTTGATGAATTACACTTATGGAGTTCTTGGCTTTCTGTGAGCTCTCAGCAACATCCAATGCACTATTTGGTGAATAGGTACTTGCTTTAAGTTTCATAAAAAACAATCGGGCCCTGAGTAGTTGACATGGTTTCGATATTGTGCCAGTTTCTTTTGAAGAACTGGACAACCCGTATCTCTTGCTGAGTGAAGGTATTCTTCTTGTGGGTATTTAATTTTTTTACAGTTTGGACAATTCTATTGTGTTTCAGTACAATCTTTACCAGCGTGTTCCTTACCACATTTATGACAGCATATGTTCTCTTTGCAGTATTTAGCAACATGTCCAAAACAAAAAAATTTGTCTCTAATTCTTTGTTTTTTACATTCAATATTAACATACAAGAACTAGCACGCACTAAGCGGACGGGTTAGTTTGCATATTTTTGGTTAGTTTCGTTATAGTTCATTTAATACTGGTTAGAAGTACTGGTTGCCAATCATATTTTGACCTGCACCCTTTTGTCCGCTCGCTTTTGAGCTGTACTTTTTTGTACAAGCACCAAATTTAAAGTTAACGGTTCCACAGGTCTTCTCTTTGAGATTCAGTGTGCAAAGCGAGCAATCAGAGATTCAGAAATAATTGAAATTTCGAGCTGTTGTATTTAAAAAAGGTTTTTCACATTTTTGGTGGATTTACGTTTCCGAGGCCTATAAGTACATTTATTTTTCAAACAATTTCCCATTCAATGCATTTTCCATTCGAACAATTTTTCTTTCGAACATTTTTCCATTCGAACAATTTTCCTTAAGAACAATTTTACTTTTGAACAGTTTTCCTTTCGAACAATTTTCCGGGACTCTTTCAGATGATATGAAAGGGGGTTGTTTAAATTTCACCACCCTGTATTTTGGAAACGACGCACTTCCGACTGTCCTATCCCCTCAAATTACTTTTCTATGGTTCCTCTATATACATGGTGGAAAATTAAAAAGGGTCCACCTGGATTTTCTCAAAAATTATCGGGAAATTAAAAAAACGCCGAAATACGTCGATTTTGTTTGCAAGGGGGACACTTTTTGACTATTTCAAAATTTTCCTAGATTGCACCCCCTTACCGGGGTGAGTTGCACCTTCAAAAGTTGAATAGGGAAACTGGGTCCAGTGGTACCTTATTTGAGAGGTATTTGAGATGACTTCACAGATCTATCATTTTTTTAGAAATTTGACTTCCAGTTTTCAAGATATTCGTCTCAAAAGTTGCCATGAGGCGAATAGAGAACGTGTTTTTTGTGAAAAAATGAAAAGTAGGTCATGTTTGAAAGGTTGTTCAAAAGGTTCAAAATAACGAAGAAACAAAGGTTCAAAATAAATAAACTTGACGTGTTTCAGGAATCTCAATTTTTTCTTGTAGAAATGTAGGAAAAACACGTTCTTTTTTCGCCCTATCGCAACTTCCGAGGCGAATATCTGAAAAATAGTAGTCAGATTTCGATATAAATTACAGATCTGTAAAGTCATCTCAAATACCTCTCAAACAAGATGCCACTCGACTCGACCCAGTTACCTTATTCAAGTTTTGAGGGTGCAACTCACCCCAGTAAGGAGGTTCAATCTAGGAAAATTTTGAAATATCCAAAAAGTGTCCCCCTTGCAAACAAAATCGATGTGTTTTAGCGTTTTTTCAATTTCCTAATAATTTCCGAGAAAATCCAGGTGAACCCTTTTTAATTTTCCACCCTGTATAGTTCAATTCACTATAGAGTTTGAATTTTGACTGTTATATTCACCAGTTGAAAGTAAATAAAATCCCCGGATCTGTCTCTTTTTCTGTCAACTATCAAATAATGGTGCATCTACATTCACTTAAAAGTCCAATTTATCTTGAAATTGACGCGCTTGGCATTAGTTCACAACCGATCCTCAAAGTACTCAGAGACAGTATAATAAGCCTTTCGCACAAGTAAACGCTTAGTCTCCGCTTTAAATTTAGGAGCATTCTGGATACGTCTTATATCAACAGGAAGATGATTAAAAATTGTCTTGGCATTGTAAATAAATGATTTTCTTATTTGGCTTCTTCTTGGAATTGGCAGAGGGATGTTGTAAGTTTGTCGAGTATCATAGGGACCTTCAACAATAGTATGCTTGTACTTCCTAAAGACCAGGTATACACATCAAATAATTATCTCAAGAAATCGTTGAAATTAAGTGAACTCATGAAACTTTACCAAATCTAATTTTCAATTTCATTGATTTCCATTAAGGTAATGAAAATCAAAAATTAGGTGTACAAAATACTTGGAAGTGTGACACCCCTCGATTCGGCAATTATTCTGCAAACCGAATGCTCGGTGCATCCCTAAATTTTAAAACGAAACAGGCTAAATATCTGATGTCACTTTTCTTCTTTTTAAAATCAATCATATACATAATTTGATTGTGTGAATGTTTGAAACATTTTCAGCACTAGCTCAACCCTCTAGGGGGGGGGGGGGTATGACTCGACCCCTTATTCCATTTGAAGTGGTAAGGGTTGGTCCCACCCCACGTAGACGGTTATAGTTGAAGTGCTGAAAATAGTTGCAGAAAACTTCCCCCTTCAAAAATCAAATTACGTGTACGAGCGATTTTTAAAAAAATAAACGTGGCAACAGATATTTAGCCTGTTTTGTTTTAAATGGTACAGTATATTTTTTTTTCAAAACAAAAAATTGCATCTAAAAAAATTAGAAAAATTCCGGAATTCTGAACCAAAAAGATCCTGGAATACACAAAAATTGAGAAAAAGAAAACATACTTAATTCTACTCCCAAGCTTGATCTTCTTCTTGAGGTGTGCCACGTGAAATAGTTCTTCAGCCATGTGCTCCATGTCCATCATTTTGAGGACATCCTTTCTGAAGGACCCACGTCACAAACAATATGCGTCATGTTGCTTCGGTTAGCATTGTCAAAGAAGTCAGTGATGTATGTTTTTCCATTCTCTGGATTATTGTTTGTGATCAAGGAATTTCCCGTCTGAGTCTTTCATTAGGTGGGCATGTTTTGTTTTTTTGATTCCAGCAGTGTTTTTGTGCTTTTTATGGAGATTGAAGCTGTTAGATTATTTTCTGGAGATCTATCCCTCTACAGGAAACTTTGATCAAAAAATCTTTTTTAATTTTCCTTTTCATGGTTTCGTTGAACTTACTGTATTCGTTAAATGTCTTTATTTTTATGTTTCCCATGTGATTCCATTAGATCCAGGATTTTCTGTGTAATTCGTTTTTTTTTTTTTGGTCTCTTGGTTATTTTCAAGAGATCATTTTTGCTTGTTCCATGATCGTTCTTTGTTTCTCGTGCCAGTATTCATTGTTTATTGTTGGAATATCCGTTCACGTGTCCATTTAAATTTAACTTTAATTTTGTAGCAGAGTAAGCTTGATGTCCAAATTTTGTATACCCCTAAAATTAATTAACTTTGCAAAACATTTAAAACTTTAGAAAGTATGACTCAATATCTGATGATTTCTTTTTTTTTTCAGGCAAAGACCACCAAGAAAATCGTACTGAGAATGGAATGCGCCGAGTGCAAGTACAGGAAGCAAATCCCCCTGAAAAGGTGCAAGCACTTCGAACTGGGAGGTGACAAGAAACGTAAAGGACAAATGATTCAGTTCTAGATCCTTTTTTTTTAAGTTACATAATTAAAATTTAAACAAAAAAAAAATTTTGTTGATTGGTTTTATTTTCCCCTTATCTGTTCGCCTAAGAAAAAAACAGACAGATATGCATAGATGAACATCATTAAAACATTGTGATTTATAGGAATTTTCAAGAAATCTTAAATTCTAAGCTTATTACGATGAGAAGCTTTTTGGAAATAATTCAAAAACACTTATCTCATTTTTTTGATAATTCAGGAGTTAAATCTGTAGAACTAGTTCAGAGTCGATCTGGAACCGATTCTAATTGAACCCAGAACAAAGAACCTAGTTCTCGCGGTTTTACTTTAGAGCCGTTTTACACGGCAAAGTTTCTTCACGAAATTACCTACGAAATTGTTGCCCAAATATTTCGTAAGTTTATTCTTGGTTTCGCTTTTTCCTGTTTGACACGGCAAATTAAATGTAGCAAAAGTTTCGTGAAAATATTAGTCATACGCAGGCGCAGTTACGTTTTGCTAACAATAATAGGCCTGTTCGCACAGAAATCACCAACTAGTCAGAGCGAATTTCATTGGTTGAAACTAGTTTTCTGACTGTTTCCAACCAATGAAATTCGCTCTGACTGGTTTGTGATTGCTGTGCGAACAGGCCGCATATCATATTTTGGTAAACCAAAACAAAACAAATAAAACTCTCGTTTTCTATTGTTAAATCTTTGTACTCTTCTGCAGTTTTAATATACTCACGCATTTTCTCGGCCGCGCCCACAAAAACTATAGAACATTTTCGAAAGTTTATTGGCGAAATATTTCGTAAGTTTTTCTTGTCGTGTAAAGCCTAGTACTCATAACTGCGAAATTCGCATTTTTTTGACATTGCGTTGACAATTTGACGTTTTAGGCGTGTATCAAACGTCAAATTGTCGAAGCAATGTCAAAAAATGCGAATTTCGGAGTTATGAGTACTAAGCTTAAAGCCTAGTACTCATAACTGCGAAATTCGCATTTTTTTGACATTGCGTTGACAATTTGACGTTTTATGCGTGTATCAAACGTCAAGTTGTCGAAGCAATGTCAAAAAAATCCGAATTTCGCAGTTATGAGTACTAGGCTTAAAGCCTTGTACTCATAACTGCGAAATTCGCATTTTTTTGACATTGCGTTGACAATTTGACGTTTTATGCGTGTATCAAACGTCAAGTTGTCAAAGCAATGTCAAATAAATCCGAATTTCGCAGTTATGAGTACTAGGCTTAAAACAGGAAAAGTTGACTTACGAAATATTTCGGCAACAATTTCGTGAGTAATTTCGTAAAGAAACTTTGCCGTGTGAAACGGCTCTTAGAGCCAAAACTGGCTCGGAGTGCATGGAGTGAGCATACCTAGTCAAGCCCCATTCTATCGTTTGACCTTAAATTTAGGAGATTAAAATATATTAAAGCATAAACTGGTAACACTGCCTACAACGGCCAATGAGCATTTTTCTGTAAATCTGTAGTAGAGGAGGTTTCCATTCTGTTTGGAGGATACTTGAATACAATTCTGCTCATTTGAGAGTAGGTGCTCGGAGCAGATTTAAATGAAAACCTCCTGTAAAAGTCATTATATGTTTTGACATTTAAAAATGGTAACGTCAATTTCAATTGTCAACACAAACATCACATCATTCCAAATTTTGGTTTATGTGTGTTTTGTGCTGCTCGTGTTTTGTGTGTATTTTAATTTTAGAAAAATGCCCAAATAATTGATAATTTCGTAAGTAAACCATTAAATTATCGTTTCGTGAACCGATAAATTCAATTATTCAATTAAATTTTACTGCACTTTTTCCATAAAGTCCAACTCAAGGTGGAGCCGCCATTCGGCCATGGCGTCCTTCACTCACACAAAAAGGGAACCTTTTTAATTGTTTCAGTTTTATTGTAAATTTTTAATGTTGTTTAGTTATGGGTGATAGTCGTTTCGCAGATACGTCACCGTTGCCGCAGTTACCGGCCACCGAAATACACCTAAACAAAGATTTTATTAGTTCGGAGAAGTGGACGGGTTTTTATTCCGGTCCAATGTATAATAATGTAAGTTTATATTTTGTTGTAAGTACTTAAGTTTTATGAAAATTATTTTGCCTTATTTTCAGTCGACGCCTCAATATCCCCCTCCTGGATACGATAATACCTATCAGTATCAATATGGGACCAATTACGGATATCCGGGATATGGATATCAGGTAATAATAATTATTATTGATTTAATTTGGTGTTGTTTTGCTTTGTATTTGAGTGAAATAGCAAAAAAATTGTACTCAAGCCTTAACTCTAGATTTGTCTTGAAAATTGAGTAGGTGAAATCATCATGTAATGCAAATTTTATCTGTAAATATTTTCTTATATCCTGTATGTGATCCTTGGAAATAAACATCTATCTATCTATCTATCTATCTTTAAAATGTTCGAAAACAATCAAACTGTGTGTTCCTACAATAAAGCAATTTTGATTTGATTTCATTGATCACAATCTTGAAACTTGAAAAAGAGTGAAATCATGAGGTCCCTATATGGAAATTTTCAATTTTTCTAATGAAAAACCACCAGATAAAACATTCTTGAAAATCAACTCTTAGGTATACAGTGTGTCCGAAATTCGAGTCTCTATATGGAGATCTCGCTTATTATGGGACCATACAGGGTGGCTCAAATTAGGAAAGTTTTAGGGAATTTATTGCTCATTTATATCCTGTTGTTAAATTTGCTTCAAAGTTTTCTGTTTCCTAGAAATCCGAGAAAAACTGAAAATAGCCAATTTTGTTTTTTGTCAATAGTTGATAAATCGTTAATTTAGAGTTCTCTCACTTTAACATTATTCAGACACTTTTGAGACAGATATTTTCATGATTTGAAAACATTTCGATCGTCGTTTGTTTTCAAGTTATTACCCAAACTTTTCTTATTTCTTATGGCGGCCATCTTAGATTTCAACAAAATAATATTCTGCAAAAAAAAATCCTTTAAAATGATGTATTACAAGCTATGAAAAAGTTTTGCAAGTCCTTCAAAATACAGTTGGAACCGATTTTTTTGCTAAATTTGGCAACACTGCTCATAATTATAAGAATAAAAGCAAATAAGTAATAAGTAAAGTCTGTTTTTTTTTTCAAAGATAAAAGTCAAAATGACATTATGTTGGCAATACAATGTAAAATTGTCAATGCTTTCAATTTTTTTTATGTAGAAAAGGCTTGTGTTGCCAACATAGTTACTAAATTTTTGACTTGGGGAATTATCTTTAAAAAAAAAAACAGATTTTATGATTTAATATTAGGATCGGTATTTTTGAAGTCTTCTGGCAATTTTACTGAAAGAAAAAAAAAGTAAGGGGGAATGAAGTAAGGGATAGTGGAGTGAAAAAAAAAAAGCAAACATAATAATTATGTAAATTTAATATTAAAATCGGTGTGTATGTAAAATAAATCTTTCAGCAAAAATCCTGTTTACATTACAAAAAAAAAACATGTGGAATACCTTATCTACTTCTTTTTTCTTTATCCAGTAAAATTACCAGAAGACTTCAAAAATACCGATTCTAGGTATTAAATCATACTTATTTGGTTATATTCTTATAACTATGAGCATTGTTGCCAAATTTAGCAAAATATCGATTCCAACTGTGATTTTCAAGGACTTGCAAAACGTTTTCATAGCTTGTAATACATTATTTTAAAGGATTTTTTTCGCAGAATATTATTTTGTTGAAATCGAAGATGGCCGCCATAAGAAATAAGAAAAGTTTGGTTAATAACTCGAAAACAAACGACGATCGGAATGTTTTCAAAGCACGAAAATATCTGTCTCAAAAAAGTGTCTAAATAATGTTAAAGTGAGAAAAGTATAAAGTTAATGATTTATGAATTATTGACAAAAAACAAAATTGGCTATTTCCAGTTTTTCTCGGATTTCTAGGAAACAGAAAACTTTGAAGCAAATTTAACAACAGGATATAAATAAGCAATAAATTCCCTAAAAGTTTCCTAATTTGAGCCACCCTGTATCTCTCATAATAAGCGAAATCCCCATGTAGAGACTCGAATTTCGGACACACTGTATAAACAATCAAAAAAAGTGCATCCTCTTAAATTCGAAACAATCCTCTTTAGGTCATGGTTCTTGAATTTGAAGCTGGAAAAGAATACTGAGCAAAACACTCTAGATAGTGAAATTATTAACAATTTTGTTAACAACATAATGCAAATTTTGGTCATGAATTCAAATTAAAACGGGAGAACTCCTACAGTAGCACAGAAACAATAAATTTCCAAAATTTTGGATCATGAAATGCTAGGATAAAGGATATAAAAAATATTTCCTATAATTTCCTAAATAATTTATGGAATTTCCTGGATAATCTTCTGAATTATAATAATAATTTATTCAATATTTCAGCATACATAACAACAGTACAATTCACAGTAATATTTCTATAATCTAATAATTTTTTATTATGGCACCTAGGCATGAGAATGCCTGCATGTGCCACGTTTAATGGTAGGTATAAGTAGTTGATAATGATAA
The DNA here is from genome assembly GCA_917834065.1 of Ceutorhynchus assimilis. Lineage (NCBI taxonomy): Eukaryota > Metazoa > Arthropoda > Insecta > Coleoptera > Curculionidae > Ceutorhynchus > Ceutorhynchus assimilis. The sequence goes on from OU892288.1 coordinate 13,876,971, forward strand.
TGAATGAGGTATCATGTATAAAATTTTGGCCTAGCAGTACCCTAATTCATTAGAGATAAGGGCAGGTTTAAACAGTTTAAAGATTTTGTAGACTGTAGGTGAAACATCTTATAGTTATCCCTAAATACACTGATTTTGAAAACTTTTGTAATTCTTAAATATATATTCTTTACAACTTTTTTTGAATTCTTTAAGACTAGGTATATCCTTAATTTTCAATGGCAATAGGTTGTAGAATTTTGAAGCACAGTTTTGTAGAAACTTAAGACTCAATGTCTTTTGGCTCTTTTGTATAGTTACGTTTTTATTCGTTTTATTACGTGTATTATGCTTATGAGCTATAAGTAATTTTGATTTATTATTTTTGTACATGTAAACGCAAGTTGACAAAATATACAGTTGCTGAATATTAAAAATATTTTCGTTATATAATTGTTTTGTGGGGTAGAGTTTATTTTTGTTGAAGATAACTTTCAATACATAATTTTGAACAACTTGTAAAGGTATTAAGGTAGTTTTGTAAGCAGCACCCCATGCTGTAATACCATAACGTAACAATGATTCAACTAGTGATTTATAGATCAATATTGATAGCTTCTCATCAAGGATTTCGCGTAAAATGTAAAATTTATATATAAGTTTTCTGACCTTTCCTCAAATAATTACTAATTTCTTATGAAATTTCTGTCATTTCTGGAAAAAAAATTGATAATTTTCAAAATTTCTGAGAGATATTTCATTTCTCCCTAAAATTTCTGAATATCTGTACAATATTCGCTGTGTAGGTTTCTAGAAATGAACACTTTCTTACTGAAATATGTACAGTCAGCAAACAAACTAATGTCCCAAATTAAAAATGTATCAGTTTATAAAAAATAAACTGTTCAAAATATTTATGTAATTTTTTGTTTGTTCTATGTATATGGTTGGTCATCAGTTGTAATAAAAAAAAAACTATTGTACCTAGTCAAAAGATTCTGTTTTAGAGGCCCGTGAATTTTTAATTTGGGACAACACTTTAGGCCTTTTCGGGTTTGGAAAAAGTACGGTTCTAGAACGGTCCAGAAGAATCGCACAGTTTATTATTGAAATTTGTGATAGTCGAGTCGTTGTTATTTTGTTGATCAATAAACTGGACGATTGTTTTGAACCGTTCTAGAACCGTCCTTTTTCCAAACCCGAATAGGCCTTTTATTTGCTGACTGTACAGGGTGGCCCAAATTCGAGCCTCATCATTGGGATCTCGGCAACCGTAAGAGATACGGGGTCGATTAAATTATGACAAAGTTGCGCAATTTTATGACCAATAGAATGCCGTTTTGAAACTAGAAAGATTCCGAATACTTCCGGAGATATTCGGACAAAACTGAAATTTTGTAAAATCGTTTTTATTTTTTCCCGCGCTTATTTGAAAAGCAATTTTAAAATAAATGTCACTTCATCATTGTCATTTTTTTCCCTTTAGAAGATGGTGTTACTAAATTTAAAATTCGACGTTTCGTCTTCAGGCGGCCATCCTCAATTTACAATTTTTAAATACAGACCTAGATTTTTTATTTGCGATTTTGCCATCTTTGGACATCCTAAAACCGATACTGGTTATAATTATTCAATAACACCGTAAAAAAAGCAGGTCTGTATTTAAAAAAATAAATTGATGATGATTCCAGAGGAACGAAACGTTGGATTTCAAATTTAATACCGCCATCTTGTAGAGAAGAAAAAGTGACAATGGGAATGTGAAATTAGTTTTTCAAAATCTTTTCACATGGAATCTGGAAAAAATTTAAGAAAAACGAGAAATTCATGCTTTTTTCGTATAGTTTTCATTTTTTTCTGATTTTATTTAAAAAGATTGTGAAAAACTAGTTTTACATTCCCATTGTCACTTTTTCTTCTCTACAAGATGGTGGTATTAAATTTAAAATCCAACGTTTCGTTCCTCTGGAATCATCATCAATTTATTTTTTTAAATACGGACCTGCTTTTTGTACTGTCTTATTGAAAAACTATAAACAGTATCGGTTTTAGGATGCCCAAAGATGACAAAATCGCAAATAAAAAATCCAGGTCCGTATTTAAAAAAAGGAAGTTGAGGATGGCCGCCTGAAGACGAAACGTCGAATTTTAAATTTAGTAGCACCATCTTCTAGAGGGGAAAAAGTCACAATGATGAAGTGACATTTATTTTAAAATTGCTCTTCAAATAAGCCCAGGAAAAAATAAAAACGATTTTACAAAATTTCGGTTTTTTCCGAATATTTCCGGAAGTATTCGGAATCTTTCTAGTTTCAAAACGGTATTCTATTGGTCATAAAATTGCGCAACTTTGCCATAATTTAACCGACCCCGTATCTCTTACGGTTACTGAGTTCCCAATCATGAGGCTCAAATTTGGGCCACCCGTACATATTCACGTACTTGATTATTTACAACAGTTTCCAAGAGTTTTTCATATGTTGCTACCATATTAATTGGTCGATGTTCCTCACGTTCAGTATTATCACTTTTTTTCTCTATAGGGACAACCACAGATGCTTTCCAATCTTTAGGAAAGCATCCAGTTTCTAAACTTTGGTTTATCAGTTGTAGAAATCTGTTACCAATGACTTCAAAATTCTAGTGTTTATACCATCAATGCTACTTTGTTTATTGTTCAAGTTGTTTACTATCTTACTCAGTTCTGACATCTGTAGTTGTTCGAATTTATCAAACCTACTTTTTTTTTCCCCTGTAATAAGCGTTAAGTTTGCTGGGAAATAAAAGGAAAGATACTTATAGGCGTCACAATTTTATTGAGTATTTCTTGACTTTCTGCTGGATCTGGCATCTGGCACAGTGGACGAAGCATCTATACTATCCGCAAAATAATCATTAAATCAGTTAGCAATTTCTATGCTATCTGTTGTTAAGTTGGCCATTGAACGGAGTTCCATTTGTACTTTTACACTTCTTATTGATAGTATTGTCACGAGCCGCCACCATATGTCACGAGCCTGTTTCGCTGCAACTGGGGGTTTGGGATCTTTTGGGGTTTAAATGAATTAGAATAATCATACAAAATAAAGTCCCAAAACATTGAGAATAATTAAGATTGATTATTCGATGAGAACACTAAGACATTTTATAAATATGTATTACATAATTGTACTTACCAGGGACCCATCTTTCTGTAGCCCGTAGCACAACTTTAGCGCCCGAATTTAGATTTACCACTGAATTAAAATTGACGCCTTATCGATCTAAATTGATTAAGAAATGTCAGCAAAAATCGTTGAACTAAAACCTAGGTTATTGGCTCTAAGCTTTTTGCTAACATTTTGATGCGTTTGCTTTATTCAAAACAGCATCTGTCATCCGTATTGCCCAACTAAAACAACTAAAATTGGGACATTACTTGTCAATGAACTTTGGTTATTTCGTATTGAAATAATAATGTTGTGAAGGGTGATGACGGCATACATTCCAGTCATCTTCTGAATTTGTGATTATTGCTCTTTTGTATTTTCGGTTCCTATCTGTTATAAATTCTTCAATCTCTGGTATCCACCATTGCTTGTTACCACCCCATTTATATACCATTTCTTTCACTACCATAGAAGCACAATGATCAAGTTTTTCTTTAATTGTTTTCACTAGTAGGCTTGCCATATCATCAAGATCTTGAACATTTTCAGGCCATATACAGTTAAATAGGTCCAACTGAAACTGCAGTTCATTAAAATTGTGCATATTTTGATATGTGATATTTTTTGAATACATCTCGGAATACATTAATAATAATACTTCTGGGATATCAATTTTTATAATGGAATGATCTGCTATTTTTGGGGTATAATGTAGGTACTTTATGTTCAATCTGCTTGTCACTGGTAATAAGAAAGTCAATTTTTGTAGCACTTTGTTGTGTAATGCTTGTGAACTGTTGTATTAACTGATGAAGTCCACTTTTCTCAATGTTTTTTTTTAAATTTTCTTGGATAGAATGTGTCCTTGTCAAGGTCAATATTAAAATCTCCTAATAATAACAAAGTTTCTGGTTTAAATGCATACTCATGCTCATCATTTAATTCTTTTTCACATTTTGAACACTTCTTCTCGATTTCATTTCCCTCCATGCCTTCTTGAGATGTTTTTTAATTTCACATGCTGTAATTCAGCACGATGTAGCAGTGGATTTGTGTATAGGCTTTCATCGTCAGTAAATGTAGCATTGTTGGTGTGGAACCCTTTATAAAGATCACTTCTTGTTCTAAACAGTAGCGGACTTCGGACTTATCCTTGAGGAACACCGCTGTGTACCTACTTTGTGCTCCTTTGAAAATGAGGAATCCACACTCACTTGGAAAGTACATTCAGTGAGGAAGCTTTCCAACAACCTAAGAAATTTACCCCTAACTTCATAATGTTCCAATTTATAGAGCAAAAACTACTATGTCTGTATCTTGTCGAATTATTTTTCAAAATCAAGATAAATCAGCTAAAATTATAGACCCTGAAATAGGAGCTTCAACATGAGCTTTAGGTAATCATAAATGTTCAAATGCACAATATGCAATTGCAAATATTTCTTTATCAAAAATGCTCATCTTAGATCTCGAAAACAAACATGAAAGATAAAAATTTCGTACATAGCTAGCAAATCCGAATAGACCAAATATAATGTGCGATGATGTCAAAAATAAAACGATATTTCCGTTGCGACTAATACATAGGTACAAATGCGTGCTTACCTTCAGTGAGCTCTTTGGCTTTTTTTTTTCATACATTTACATAGTGCACTTGTTAGACTGATTGACCTATAATTTTCTGCATGTTGTTTGTTTCCTTTCTTTGCACACATACTGAGATTCGAAGTTACTGAATTGTCTCATTCATTACCAGGAAACTTAGCTGAAACTGTAGGTACCTTTTAAATCCGGAACAGCATGGGCTTACAGTGGGTAGGTCAGCATCAACAAATTTGATTTTGTATCAGAATTTTGTTCAGAAATCAGAAATTGATTCTGTATACTCGGACTTTTCTTAAGCCTTTGACAGGGTTGACCATCGCCTGCTCATTAGGTAGGAAGCTTGGTTATTTGCGATTTGTGAGTGAGACGTCCAATTCTGACTTGGTTTGTTGACTTTCTTGCTGGAAGAACTCGGGTAGTTAGATATGGTGGTATGTGTCTCGTTTCTTTGATGTTCCTTCTGGCGTACCTTATTATTTTGATAAATGGTGTGGCTCGCACAAAATGGACCTCAATATTGCCAAATGTTATGAGATAACTTTTTCCTAAGCGGTGAAATTCCCTTACACATTAATAACACATCAATCAGGGAAGGGAAGTAGTAAGAATTCGTGATTTGGGAGTGGAATTTGACTTCAAGATGTCATTTAATGGCCATATATTAGTACCAATACTGTTTCGTGGGCTGTTAGATGTTTGTGCTTTATAGATATGTAGTTTCACTATAGGATATGTTTGTGAGTACATTGCGAACATTGTACTTTGCGGTGGTTCGCGATCCATGTTGGAATACTCATCTGTTGTTTGGTCATCCTAATATGTTATTCACATTGCAGCTCTGGAAAAGTTTCAGAATAGATTTCTAAGGGTGGCTGTTTACGGATTTGGCTTGGCTCATGATGATTATACTTTTTTCTACGAGCGTGTGCAAAATAGGTACTTTGCACACGCAGTTGGTAGCGCAAAATTCAATTTTGCGTACTAGTGCTGACAAGATAATTTTGACAAAGTACCAGTAAAAATATTCACGTACCGGTAAAAGGTCTGTTTCCACAGAAATCACAAACCAGTCAGAGCAAGTTTGATTGGTGCAAATCGCCAACAACCAGTTTTCTGACTATTTTTAACGAATGAAATTCGGTATGACTGGTTTGTGATTTCTATGGAAACAGGCCTTATGATTACATAACATTTGCCGTTAGTGTTTATACGTCTGTCACGTCAGTGTCAAACAAATTAGTTTATCATCTTTTCTTTGGTCGTTATTTTAACTACATCGTGAGCCTAAGCCTACATACTCGCAAAAAAATGGGAAACATTGCAGCAGAAGAGAACGAGGAAATACACCATATTTTAGATAGAACCGCCAGTGCCTGCAATAGTCTGATACCCCAAAGGTCGTCCAAAAAATCTCTCAATATCGTTCACAATAATCAAATGAAATAATTAGTTTTTTGTTGTTTTTGAATGGGTATTTTGTTTTGAATCTTTTTTTTTTAAGTTTATAGTCTCATTTTTTATTTTTATAAATTTTCTCGCTCGTAGAAAAAATACTGTTCCTGACTCTTGCGCAAAGTGTCTTGTTGGCACTCGACTGCTGCCCGAACTCCGCTCCGCGTCGTTCGGTCAACTGCAGTCAGCGTGCGAACAAGACTTACTTTGCGCACTTGTTAGGAAATATACTATTTTCTGTCTGTAACTTAAGAGAATATCCACGTAATTGTAAATTTTCACTGAGCTTAAACGGAATCGTAGAGATGTTATTATACTAGCCAAGCCATTGAAAGTTTTATAGGTCTCTATTAAATTTCCTCTCAGTCTCCTGACCTTTAATGTTGTTAAATTTAGTTTCGGGAGGCGAGATTCATAGCTGTCATTATATAGGTCTTGCGGCATTTTAGTCACTCTGCTGAATATGTTGCAACATTTTTATATTCTTGATAAAGTATGGGTTCCATATAGTGTGCATATTCCAATTAAGGTCATATGTATGACTTGTGAACTTTCAAGACAATTCCTTATTTTTTCTATATTCGTCTCCCAATAATTATTATAAAATTGAGAAAATCGTGGGTTGGGGAGTGGCAAATAACACAAATTTATTCTTTGCGACGTTTCGTAACTATATATTGTTACTTTTTCAAGCACTAAAATAAATGGAAACAAAGAACATGTCATACATAAATAAATTAACCATTACAACATCATACCTGAATAATTAGTGTTTCTGTGCACACATTAATAAACCATTTCCATGGGTAATCCAGGAAGTTTTAAACATTTTCACACACGCAAGCTAGAACTTTTGTTTTTTTTTTTTTTTGGTACGTATTGCTATCAAGACAATATCTGTTGAACGATCCCCAAATGCTCGTTTAATACAGTAAATAAAAGAGTTTGTTTTCTTTGTGACCTTGCTTATGTGACTTTTCCAGTTCATTCATTGAACATGTGAAACAATGGCTTTTTGAGTACTTAGTACTTGTACGCAATTTTTTGAGAAAAATTGGTGTAATTTCATCAAGTCCTGTGCCGAAGTTTGGTTTTAGTGATTTGATTGCAGTTTTTACTTTTTCTGTCGTGAATATTGTCAACTAGCTGCTTAGGAAAGGAGGACCCGGTTTTCAACCTTATTAATTTAATTGCCGATTCGATCGAATGTTTATTGCAATTCAGCAATAAATTAATATAAATTGCGCTGCAAGCCGCAGCAAAGGTAGACTTAAACCAGTGCAAGTACCTCTCGTTGGAAAAGCCCCTCTGGAATTAAGTCTCCCCAGTGCAAGTACCTCTCGTTGGGAACGCCCCTCTGGGTATCTTCAGCCTTATCGTTGTCCAGTGCAATTACCTCTCGTTGGGAACGCCCCTCTGGACAAGGCATAAGGGTGACGATAAACTAACCTACAGTCCCCCAAGCAGCATTGACGTGTGGCCCCCTATAAGGACCCCAGTGTACGAAGGGTCATGTATCTTATAGGATTAGCATACATGTAAGGTTATATTTGGGAAAATATACAGCATATATTTTTATATAACCTGAGCGAGTTTCTCTCCATCAACCCCCAAAGCTACAAACCCCCCATGTCACCTCCGTAAAGCGGGTAGTTGTGACAATATGATGTTGGTTATTTCAGTCCTGGAATAGGTTTTTAAGGGAAGTGTGGGTTTATTGTGTTCTGCACGCTCTTATAGCTTTAAAGACATTCTCAAGCACGTATTATTAAAAATCCCGCGAAAACATAAAACAATGCATAGGTACCTATCTACCGCCTAACATTGGTTTAAAAACGAACGCATGGTGCGACGAACCAATAGGATATGCCTGGTGCTAAATACATATACGGAATGCTTAGATGCAAACGGTTGTTGGGTTGCTCTATCAATTATGTTGAAATTTTTATGCTTGAAGTTGAGGGTGCGACTCAGTATGCATAGAATTGTATTTTATTTGTTATTAGATTGTGTTCATAAGTTTTTCTTGCCATCACTATGCACGCTTTAGTTTTGTTGTTATGTTGTTGATATATTTACCCAAATTTGGATTTTTATATTTGTGCCACAGATTCCTTTTCTGCTGCATTTCTTCAAATACTTCTTTAGTCAGCCAGCCATGGTTTTTTTTTATTGTTAGTGAAGCATCAATCAAAGCGGATAAACCTTAGATTAACACATGAAATAGATATGTTTATTATGATTAAAAAATGCCCCAAACATTGATTCCCATTCTAAGATCACTTGCGGACACTTACTGCAGATGTGCCATATTTATAAATTGTCCGAAGTTGCAGGGAAAGTGGAATTGGAAATTGAAAAAAATATATCGAAAATATAAAAACCTAGATAGGTATATGTATATACAATTATAACATAAAATATCGCGGTGCTTTCCAAAATTGAACAAGAATAATTATTATATAAAATAATAATCTATTAACACAATAAAATTTGAATAAGAATTTTTGCTAGCTGAAAATGGCAACACTTCTTAAAATCTCGGAGCTTGGTTGTATTCGTCTAGGAACGCCCACCTGAATCATTTTATCTTTGTTAAGATAACCAGATAAAGAAGGATGCAAATGTTTCCAGAGCAAGCCCGACCATAATCGCGAATGCGCTCTAGTACTCATAGTAAGAAATGTCAAACGGGTTTTGTTTGTAATTGGCTTGCATTGTCCGCAATCTTATCCCCACTTCATGTAGTTCATTCATTAATTATGGTTGTTTTAGGGTTCATAATAGGGAACAATCATATTTTTCAAATTATTTCTTTTCTGATTGCTTATGTTTTCAAATATAAAATACATATGTTTTCTTTTGTATCATGTCCTCATTAAATTTAAAAAAATATATAAAATTTCAAATTATTTCCGTTGGCGCGAAAACGATTACCTTCAAGATGTCGGTATTTGTGACGTCAACTGTTTGTAAATACAACGTTAAGGTCTGTTTTCACAAGAGTCTCTGACACTTTGCAAACTGTCAGAAAAAATCGCTCGTACCTTCGACTGCATTGACAATGTGGTTTTACGTGGTGTTTCTGTATTTAGCGTATTGTGACATTTTGTATTTCAATCAGTTTATCATGATTGATTCAGGATTTACAGAAGCGCAGCCTGACAATCTTCCCTCTATAGACCTTATGGTGGTTTAATATCAGTGAAGTGAGCTGATCGTGGACCAATCGTTCTTCACGACCCAAGAGTGGACTACGAAATTATGGACCACGTACGTTCGTTATTCACGGTCAGTGTGAACTACCCTTAACCTTAGTTTATGAATAGTTGACGTCACCGAAAGCGGCCATGTCAAACGTAGCTTTTCCGCGCGAAACTTTTCAATTTAAAACTAATAATTGCCCTATGATAATAATATCGATATATTAAATGCAAAACTCAAGTATTTAAAGGTAAATTATTAAAGGACCCCGCAATATTTAAACGGAAATTGGTTACCCGTGACATTTCGATGAAATTTAAATATGTTATTAGAAATGCTGTAAGCATCATTTTTTATCATGGGCGCAACCTTGTATATATGATCGATGAGGCGGTATCGGCTGTCAAATATTGGAATTTAATAAATCGAAAAATGTCAACCATTTTGAAATCTGTCGAAGCCCTGCCAAACGGCAGCTCTCATATCTTTCAGTTTTCAATATTTCATGATGTGTCATTTGACAGTTTTAGCTTATGTAAATTCTGAGTTCAAAAATTGGAAAAAAAATTACAGAACTGTCAAAACCTGTCATTTATTTTAGTAGGAAAAAATATTCATATCTGGTTCTTTCTTGTTTTAAGGTAGTTTATTGGTAATAAAACATCAAGCAAAGCTCATTGTCGTGTTGTCTTCCGAAAAAACTACCCGTCTTAACGTACCAACAACGGTTCGAATAAAATAAAAAGGCCAAAAGAAACTGTTTTTAAACCTTTAATAGTAGACAGACTAAATAGAAAAATGAATGCGTTGGACACATAAACTAAATCGGTTCTAAAACAACCACGAAAACGGTAGATCCAAAAATTATTTAACTAAAATCAAAAACTATTGCGTATTTTGGATTTCCCGGAGCGAGTTAAAACGGCGTCGAAAAAAATAGGTTACAGCAAGTACCGTTACTCTAGCTCGACTGGCTTGACCTACTTTACAAATTTTTATCTTTTCTTCAGAGGCACATTGTGCGACAAAGATGGGTAGAGGGTGAGCGCCGTAAAAAACAGAATTTTACTTTTAACTGTGCAAAATAATTTCTCATTCTTTTTTTGTGATTAATATAATCTTACGATTATGGCTTCAACACTCATCAACATCAAATTTTGACAGCTGCCAAAATCTGAAATCTGTGTATAAATTTTTTTTTATTCTTCATAATAAATAAGCATAACTTAAATAATTGAAACAGAACTAAAGTTCAGTTTTTCTTTTCAATTAAAGCTAATGTCAGATTCTGACAGCTGTCAAAATACGATGTCAAATCAAATCAAATAAGCTTTATTGTCCACAAAAACCGATACATTTTTATTGACAAAGCAAATACTTAACCTAACCCAACCTTCCAAAACACAAAATTACAGCACACAAGCTAAAATTGTCTTAAAAAAAATAAAAAAAATTGAACCTTATCAAACGAACAAATACACATATTCGGTCCAAAATCAGTAAAATTTCGAAGTTTTTATAAGTACATTTACACCCAAAAAAACCCAAATTCCACTCAAGTATTGCATAATGCATTTTCATCATAAAATTCACTTTACACTATACAAGGCTTTGGTAGTTAAATGCTGTTTGACACACAAACGAAATGCTTTATAATTAGATCATTCTTTAATTTGTTGCGGTAAATGATTGTACATTTTAATACTTTCATAAAAAACTGAATTTTTCGTGAGTGTAAATTTAGGGATTGGTAAGGGTACATTATTTTTTTTTTTGAAGTTGAAGTACTTACTATATTACGTATTTGAAATGTTACAAAAAAAGAAAAAAAAAACTTATTACAATAGAGTAATCCTCTAGGTTAGTACATGTTTAGAGTGCACAATAAATTCTCAAGGAATTTGTGTGTGCACTAAATAAATAAATAAACAAATATAAAAACTATTCACTACTTAGAACATTAAATAAACAATAGAATAACATTACGATAACAATAATAGTATATTATATACCAAGGTAGAGAAGTTGGTCATTATATACCGAGCGCTTTTATAAACCGAGGCGCGTAGCGCCGAGGTTTATAATGCGTAAGGTATATAATGACTTTCTCTACCGAGGAATATATAGAATTTTTTTACTACTAACCTGAGAAGTAGTCATTATTCAATCTATTTTTCTCGGAAAAAATTGAATTTCTCTCCCTAGGTTAATAATGAAAATAATGAAAAAAAACCTAGGTCAATAATGAAAATGACGTCATGACGTTACAGGTTTCTATTGATTAAATTTCAATTTCAAACTGTCAATTTAATCAAAAAAACAGGTTCCTGTATGTATCATAGGAAATTACCATAGATGTTGATAGAGGGCAGCACTTTCAACTAGAAAAAATAATTTGAGCTCAGATTTCAAACTTATTTTTTATTTTCTACTATTATAGCAGTAGTAAAAAAAAATCTATATATTCCACGGTAGAGAAAGTCATTATATACCTTACGCATTATAAACCTCGGCGCTACGCGCCTCGGTTTATAAAAGCGTTCGGTATATAATGACCAACTTCTCTACCTAGGTATATAATGTACTATTTTTTACTACTGTTAGTAGAAAATAGAAAATTTGTTTAAATCCATGCTCCAATTATTTTTTTTGAACGTCCTCTTGAAAGTGCTGCCCTCTATCAACAGCTTATGATAACTTCCTATGTACCTACAGAAACCTGTATTTTTTTTAAATTGACGTCTGAAATTGAAATTGAACCAATAGAAACATGACAATATCCTTGCGTGTTGACGTCATTTTCATTATTGACCTAGGTATTTTTACATTATTTTCATTATTCACCTAAGGAGAGAAATTCAATTTTTTCCTAGAAAAATAGATTGAATAATGACGATTTCCCAGATTAGTAGTAAAAAATAGTATATTACATACCGAGTAGGGAAGTGTTTCATTACTGTCGAGAGATTTATATAGTCAATCGAGACGCGAAGCGTCGAGATTGACTAATAATCTCGAGACAGAAATGAAAACTTCCCTCCAAGGTTTGTATACTATTTTATTTGCAAGCACACCATTAATTATGATTAGTCAATCAATTTTTTTAATATTAAAAAAATAAAACAAACATGCCAAAATGTGTCATTCGCTGCTTTGACGTTTTTACCTGACATGTTTTCATTGTTGCAAGCAAAGGTAAATAAATTAGAGTGAGGGAAATCGGTGAGGGAAATCGAAGAGGGAAGTGACAGAGGTAAAGTGTCACTTCCAAATTTTTAAAAAGTCAGTAATGACAAGATTACATATATGATTGCAAATAAAATAATTTTATTTTTATAGTATTTCTTGATTATCTTCAATATACAACTCTTATGTTCAGCAAACCTGCATCCTTGAAGAGCATTTCAGAACTGTATAACCTTTTTTTAAATAGCATTACTTTAAGTATATACTTTTGAGACACAAACAAAGAGGCCAAAACATTGCTACATGCAGCACCCCAGGAGGCGATGCCATAATTTAAGATGGGCTGCACAAGAACTTGATAAATTTGTCTTATTGTTTTTTGTGAGATTGTCTTGATTCATAAAATTTGTAGACCATTCTCAGAAGTGCCTTAACAATGTGATCCACATGTACATGCCACCTCATATGCTGGTCAAAATAGACACCTAAATATTTGATATTGTCTTTTTGTGCTATACTGTTGCTGCATTTGCAGTTTGAGATATCTGTACATGTACGGTTGTGGAAATCAATGCTACAAGTAGGAATATTTACGTTGTTTATAGAGAATGGTATATAAAAAGATTTATGAACATTCTTCGTTAAGAAATTGCTGTCCATCCAGTGTTTTATTATAGTCATCATGCTCTTTTCGGCTATTTCCAGAGATTCTTGCCAGGTATCAGCCTTTACAAGTACTGCCGTATCATCAGCATAACACAAGATTTTAGCTCTATAATCTAGAGTTTTTGTGAGAGAGTTCACATATATTAGGAAGAGTAATGGGCCCAAAACTGTACCTTGCGGAACACCAAACTCCACTACCTCCTCCTTACTAAAGTGGTCTCCTATTTTTACTTTTTGTACTCTGTCGCTCAAGTATGATTGGAAAAGTTTGAGAACAATACCTCTAACACCGATACGCTCCAGCTTGGACATCATAATTCGATGGTCCACAGTATCGAAGGCCTTTGACAAGTCTAGGAAGATTGCCAAAGGCTTGGAGCCCTCATTTAAAGAAGAAACGACATGATTGCTAACCTTGTCAATTGCATCATTGGTTCCATATCCCTTCCTAAAATCAAATTGATTTTTGGATATAATATTAAATTTTTCAAGGTAGCTCCACAATCTCTCCTTAATGCACCTTTCAACAAGCCTAGCCAAGACACTAGTTAAAGCTATAGGTCGGTAATTGCTAACATTTAACCTGTCTCCAGCCTTAAAAACAGGTACTACAACAGCACTTCTAAAAATTGAGGGAAATGTTCCTGTTTGGAAAATGGTATTTATTGAGTGCATTAGTGGCTTAGTTAGTTTTTCTTTGTGATTTTTGATCATTTCTGCAGATACCTCATCTTCCCCACATGCAGTATTGTTTTTAAGGCCGGTTATTTCTTTTAAGATTTCCCTCTCTGTTATGGGTGCAAGATACATAGAATTCTCGCAGATATCTTCAATCTCCCTGTTTTCTTCTGATTTATTTATCTTTTTCGCAACGTTCTTCCCTCCTGAGCTAAAGTATTTATTGAGTATATTGGCCATTGATTTTGGATCACTTACCACCACATCTCTCCCATCTTTGATCGCTTTAATTTGTGTTACACTGTCTTTACCATTTGTTAGGCTGTGAATAACATTCCACATTTTTTTAGGGTCATTAGTATGCTTATCCAAAAGGGTTTTATAGTAATGTGTTTTGGTTTTGCCTATGAGCTTGATAAGTTTGTTTCGATATTCCCTATATTTATTTAAGGTCAGTTCGCTTCCAGGATTACATGTGGATATTTTTTTAAGCCTGTCTCTTTCCCTTACTGAATTTAGGAGCCCCTGCGACATCCAGGACCTGACAAATTGTTTCTTACATTTAACTTTTATTTTGTTGGTGCTTCCTTTAATATAAAATTTTATCTTGTTTACATACTTTCTGCAATTTTGTCAGGATCAGTGTGCCGCAGAGTATGCTCCTAATCCTCAGAAGACAGCAGTTGTGTAAATTTATCACTATCAAATTTACTGAAAAACTTATTTGTGGTATTTGCAGTATTTGCACTTGGCAGAATTTTGGAAAATTCAAGATTCAACAATATTGGCAAATGATCACTAAAACCATTCTTCAAGATGACTGAACAAATTTTTCTAACGTTGTTTTTACATGTTTTATTCTCCCTTATAAAAAAATGATCAATACAAGTTTTTGAATTTTTTTCTATTCTTGTAGGTTTATTTATTTTGCTGACAAAACCATGTGTAGCAAAAGTATTGATATATTCAACAACTTGTCTTGATTTTGTGTCTAGACTATTAATATTGGTATCTCCTGTGAAAATCTCAACCGTCGATTTCTTGAACAAATTTTTTTGCAATAATTCATTAAGATCATTTATATATTGATCTGAAGATAGTGACGGAGATCTAATGAGCAGTTAAACCAAAATTTACTCCATTCTTAATGAGGGTGACTCTAAGAAACCTAGAATCATTAACAGTTAGTGTTTGAGATTCTACTAGAAGATTGGACTTCACAAAAATCACAGTACCATCACATTTGTTTATTTTACTTTCGTTGTAGAAAGCACAATAGCTTTTCAATTTAAATTGGTTTATATTTTTTATTTCGTTGGTTTCTGACATAGCTATAAGATCAAAGTCAACCCGCAATGCTTCGAGGTAGGTAAGGAAGTTGTCAAAGTTCCTGTTCAAGCTACGCACATTTATATGTATTATTTTTAGATTTCCATTACAGTTACTTTTAAAGCATACAGCATCCATTATATTATCACAGACAAGAGTATCATTTTCTACATAGGAACTTAAGTACTGTGTGGGATCCATGAAGGAAAGAGATCAAAATTAAATTGGACATTTTTACATTACTTACAGAGAAGCTGTTAAAAAAACTAATCCTGCTGTTCAAGTTTATCAATATCCTCACTACAATTTTTTTTTATAATATTACAAGTTTCCGTTTTTCTTAAGTAAATGTTGCCTCCCTTGGACCATACAAACTTGAATCCTTGGCCTCTCAGACTGCGGGCTCTTTTGAGGAGTTCTCTTTGTTCTTTGGACATATCTTCATTGACGTATATAGAATGCGACCCTGGTAGATTACAATTTGTGCTGGTTATGAAGCCTTTTTGTTTTTTTTTTTGTTAAAAACGCATTTTTTTCTAGCGGATTTTTAAATGTAACCAGAATTGGGGTATTTTCCTTCTCGACATTCACTGGCTTGATCTCCACATTTTCAAAATTTAAAGTGGGATCAATATAGCTCAATACCTTACGCTGAGTCCCATAAGTATTATATTGTTTTGCCTTTTCTCCTGGTCTTCTATTTTTGATTGAGATTTAAGCTTTACTAAATCTATATTTATTTGATCGTTCCCTTTCTTTAGAGCTATTATTTCCTCGTTTAAGGCTCGATTTATTGAAATCTGTTCATCATATTTCTCAGAGTAGAATTGCACATCACCCTTCAATCCCTCCACTTCCCTTCTCAGCTCACGTAACTGCTGCAGAACCTCTGTGATAGTGGTAGAGTTTTCACCACTTCCAGAGGCTTTCGGTGTATTTTCAGTCCTCCCTCCAATTGATTTACGGACCTCTTTCTCGGTGCTCGCCTTGCAAGAATCGCAAAACCATTTAGTTTGTAGCTTTTTAATAACTTCGGTATCGACCTCACTTAATTCGGCACAGGGTTTGTTGGAGGTTATAGTTACTCGCCTGAACAGAACCGGCATTCTTTTTGTAGACAAGGCTCACCGATTCCAATATAAAAAGAGATGGCACTGTCATTATTCCCTTCTGTACAAACAACGGTTTATATGATTCTGTGCATTTTTTCTTGCTCAAGTAACGCACAGCCCGCTTTTGAAGAACAAACACTGGAGTGCGCAATGGTCCTAATAATATAGCATTTACTAGCCAGTCTTCTATTTAAAATTTCAATATGGCCCTCAAACTTGAGGAGTGCATCAATATGCAGTCCCAAATATCTCACAGATGGTTTGCTTTCGAGAGTTTCGTCCTGCAACTTAACATTTGTTATATTGCACTTAAATATTAGGATGTTCGTTTTTTATACATTGGAGCAAATTTTATTTGTATCGCACCATTTCTTTATCTCCAAAAGATCGGCTTCTATGGCTGCCTTGAACTGGTCTAAGTTTTCATCCAAACTTGATTTTTTGGTGGTCAGTTCGTTTGCATCATCAGCAAAAGCTGTTAATTTTGCTACAATTGGCAGTGATAGCAAGTCGTTTATGCATATCAAGAACAGTATTGGGCCCAAGACGGATCCTTCAGAAACCTCTATGAGCTTTGTTTAATGTTGTATCACCAATAAACTACCTCAAAACGAAAAGGACCCAAATAGGATTTTTCTTTTTTTCACCAAAACAAATTTTGACAGTTCTGTAATTTTTGAACTCAGAATTTAGATAGGTTGAAACTCTCGAATGACACATCATGAAATATTGAAAACTGAAACATTTGAGTGCTGCCATTTGGCAGGGTCTTGACAGATGTCAAAATCGTTGACATTTTTCGATTTTCCTTGGTCGACTTATTAGGAATCGATACTTGCTTCATCAAAATCTGCCATAGTTACCCTGCTTTTGAATATTAGATTCCAATATTTGACAGCTGATACCGCCTCACTTGTCAAATATACAAGATTGTGCCCATGGTAAAAAATGTTGCTTAGGGCATTTTTAATAACATATTTAAATTTCATCCAAATATCACTGGTAACCAATTTCCGTTTAAATATTGCAGGGTCCATTTAATGGATAAATTGATTGTTTAACGACTGCATTTTATCGGTCCTCGCTATTTCCTTCTTTTGCTTAGATGAAAATAATGAAAGCTCAATTAATGGGCTATAGTACTAGTAGCCTGAAAGAGTTTTGAAAACCTGGATCATGTCCCCACGTTTTTGTCTTTCTTTTAGAGATGAAATTTGGAATGATTTCAACCTCTGAATATGTTAAATGTCTGGTTTTATCAGAAATTCTTGTCATTTTTTTCAAGGATTTCGATATTTTGAACAAATTATGGACTTTAGACTGAACAGGCATGCTCTATTTTGGGACGAACATAGGTTTTATGAGACGAACATGGGCTTTAACTTTTTGAGGTCTGAGTGGCAAGTTTTTGTTAATTGATCTGTTTATTTCCTTGTAGAAAGAGTCAATATTTGTTTGATTGACTACCTTATGTAATCTCTTACTGGAATGAATTGCTTCATAGTCAGTTTTCCAGAACTGCTTTCCAAAAAAACCAAATCAAAGAAGGCTCTAATTAGGAAAACGTATGTCGCATTATTTTTTCTTCATTAGTCAGAATTTTTGACATGAATATGAGTAAAGAAAAATATTATACCTATGACATAAACGTATGTCAAATCATAGCCATCGCTGATTTACGTTTTTTTTTTGAAGACCCGTTACAGGCCACTAGGAACCTGAAATTGCTAATTTTAACTTCAAACCATAGCGATTCAACTGAACCTGCACATTTTACGTTGGATAAATATGCGGAACATGAAGTAATCTGGTATACCTATAAGGCTACCTGGCATTCGATTGGTTAGCCATGTTTCTGCGTTCTGTGTTTTGGATGCTAGATTTTAGTTCATCCAGCCTATTTTCCATGGAACACAGATTGCTATACCAAAAGGAGACTTCAACAAGGGAAGCGTTTAGTTTTTTTTTGTATTTTTCTTCCTTCATTCTGAGGGAAAACTATGTTTGGAACATGGTTAGGTAATGTTTTTGACTCTCCTTTTTTGCTTTCGGTCTTTCAGATCTTCGAGTATAGCCTTTAAGTATGTTCTCTGAAGAGGTGTTTTTCTACTTCGAAATAGATATTTCCTTCATATAGTTCAATAAGTTTTGCCTTATGTCTTAATATTTCTCTTGCTATTGAAGGAGATGAGGTCATGATTTTAATAGGCTGGACTCCTCCCTGAACAGGTGCTCCAATATGGTACACTTTGGTCACATCTTTTTGAATGTTATCCTTTACTTTTTTTAACATATTCACTGTTTTGTCCAGATTACAGTCTTGTTCATGAAGAATTATTTTCATTTATTCCAAAGAGAAGGACGAGGTAAAGGACTTCATTTGACATGTGTCTAATTAACAACTAATGTTGAGAAAACATCTGCATGACCAAAATCGTTACTTTTGATATATTCTATCTTGAAGTCATATGCTTTGTGAATAAATTCCCATCTCTGAAGTCGATTTGCAGTTTTCTTTCTTTGAACCAAAAATAGTCAAAAGTAATTACAAACGTTGACTTGCTTGTCCATATATTATTATTATCCGTTCACAATCCGATGTCCACAGGTAGGTACAGGTAAAATCACCTTTCAATGCTATTTGATAGGGAAAGGTGATAAATTTACCCGCACCTGTGGACATCGGATTGTGAACAGGATATAGGTATCTAATTTTTGTAATTTTTCTTCCAGAATCAAGGAGTTCTACCACCAGGAGACACTACTTATACCCATCAAGGTGGTGGTGGTTGGACCCAGCAGGGAGGTTATACCACTGCTCAACAACATCAGCAACCCGAACCCAAAATGGAAGGTAAGGATTTTGAACCCGATTGGTGGTTTCAAAAGTACCACCGACTTTGATTTTACCCTCAATTACCAAACACCTTTGTATGTCAAAACTATAAAAGACTGCACCCTGTATAAATTTGGCTCTATTAATTTGAAATCAATTAATGGATTTTTAAAATTTATAACCAAAATTATTACTAATTAGTAGAGCCCTACAGGGTAGTTTTGGAAATGTTAAAATTTCCATTTACTGTAGCACTGTGTTGTTATTCTCAGTTTATTTCAGGACGAGCAAAGTATTTTTAAATAAATTGGAGAAAAATCAAAAACTTCGAGATGCTGTAACCTGTAAACTACAACCAACTAAGATTTACATAATAGTATAATAAGTTGTTAATTTATGTATGTATATTAATTAATATTAAGTAATTTGTAATTAATTTTAAGCCTAATTTAATTATATTGTAACCCCCCCAAAAAAAAAAAATGGAATCTTCATTTAAATTACAATGTATGATGGTTTGTATAAAGTTATTATAATAATTATTTAATTTGTAATATTATACATTTTTTTAACAAAATCTTTTCGTAGGATTTACGATGGATATAAAAATAAAAATCAGGCAGAATTATATAGTGGGAGTGTATAAAAGGCAGACCTACAAATAAAAACTTTGGCAGCCCAATAAATAAAAACAAATAAGGAGTATAAAATAAAAGTTAATAAAATTGTCAAATAATTATTTTTCGAATTTTTCCAACGAGGACTAACATGGTTATTTTTGACGTTTTTAGTTGTTCAAGAGATGCAACAGCAAAAGGCTACTCTAACCAAACAAAGAGAGGATTATGTGAAAAAGGCCCTGGTGCTGCACAGAGAGCTCGATCAGTTGAAGCAGCAAAAGCAAGAGCTGGCCAGCAACGAGCGCTCTGAAAAAGAGCACAGGTCTGTTCTGAAGGAAAACGATAGATTGCAGGTAAAAATTATTTGCAAAAAAAGAAAAACATTTTACAAAATTTCTAATTATTCTAGGATGAAATCAACAGTAAACTGAAAGCAATAATGAACGTCATCGAAATGCTGTCTAGCATTATAAAAGACGGTAAAAAGTTGGCGGATCTCGAAGCCGATCTGCGCAAGCCCAAAGAAGAGCCCCAGGTTCAGAAAATTGACGACAGTAGTAATGCTCGGTCGCCTCAAGTGGACGCTGCGAAAGAGTGGGCTCATCATAACAACCGTTCCGAGAAGGAATCTTCTAGGAATGAGAAATCTGATTCTTACAAAAAAGACAGGTAAGTCTTAGTTTTAAAGAGATTTGGCAACACTCGAATTTATTTATTGACGGAGTATGTAATGATTTTGAAGAGAAGATGAGGGTGATTTCTATCAATTGACATTGAAAGATTTACTGTATGATGAAGAGTTTTATGAGTTAGTTCATTATTGAAGAATTTTAAATTTCCAGTACTCTTTTGATTCTTAGCATATATGCGTCTGATAATTTTATATCTATAATTATCGGTTTACAACGTTCTACGTCTTCTGATTCCCGATCTCCAACCATCTCTGTCAATCCAGGCATCCTCTTCTAAGCCTCTGTTTTTCATTTCCTCGTCTTCTTCGCTTCTCCAGCTTCTTTTTGGTCTGCCGCGTCTTGTTCTTCCCCCTGGCTTCCACCGTTGATTGAGGAAGTAGGGGAAGATGCCTAACCTTATGGAAAATAAAAAGACCAATAAATGTTTTCGTCGTTAGGAGCGCTCGCGTCATCCATCTCTTTTCCTAAACATGAATTAAATTTTTAAAATGTCAAAAAGATTTCTGTAAATGCATGTCTGCTATGTAAATGCGAAACGGCAACACTGTAGCACAATAGTTGCATTCCTTTCACACCTAGGAGGAGCTCCGGAACAGCTCCGGGGCTTCACGCGCTTATTCCTTTCGAAAAGTATTTGATGCACCACAGATCTAATCCTTACGAAATCGGGGGCGACTGAACACCGGAGCGAGTAGCTCGAGTGTTTCAAACTCTTGAAAGGAATACAACTAGTACCGCAAGCACTTTATCGATTGCTAAGCTGAGTTCGGCTTTACACTTGGTGAACTCCGAACGCGTTCGAAACGATAAGACCCAGTTCGTTTTAGCTCTCAGAGTGTTCTCTTTTGCGTTCGGGTTAGATTTTTTAACTTTTATTTTAGGTCCATTACTAATTTACCTACTCGTTAATTAGTAAAACAAAATTAATATCGAAGCAAAAGCAAAAAAAGCAATTTTTTTTTGAGATTATTGACAACTGTGACAAGGGTTTCAGGATTTTTTTTTCTTCGATTTGCGTTCGGCTTATGACCTTGCTCCAAGGTGCACTTTGCTGCAAGCTTAAGTACAAACCGACATAGCAACAATAGACAATTTTTTGCTAAGATAATCAAGCATACTCGAGTATGCTGGGTTATGTGATGTGTTAATTGTGTCATACTCCCCCACCATCAAATTCTGGGATAATCGAGGATCAAGAACACTTAATTTCTTCTGAGAGAACAGACCGAAAGTCACCTTTTCTACATTTGAAATCGACGGAAAAATTAACTGACTAGCACAGCTTGAATCGCAAGCATTCCATCGAGGTCTGCGGGTGACGTCATCATTCCTTGCCTTCGGTATTGTGCTCAAAGAATAGAGCGTGCAGAGCGGAACCATAATCACGTGACCAGCGAGCGAACAGAGCAGTTGAACGCTCTATCAGAGTGTCCGAAATTTTAATAAAAGAACGCGAATGAGCCTGCACCGAGTACACTTTTAAAATAAACAAACGGTAAATTCAAGCTCGGAAACTCAGATCAAAATACCGAACGCACGGATTATAAGCTACTGATAGTGACGTCACTCGCAGGCCCAGAATTTGATGGAGAGGGAGTAGGGAAGTATGACACACAATTGACACATCACATAACCCAGCATACTCGATTAAACTTGATTATCCTCGCGAAAAATTGCCTAATAAACAGATAGGTTTTTAAAAAAAAATTTGGTACGCCCCTAGGGTTTTCGACAAATTGAAAATTATTTTTTGATTCATTGCCTAATTTCCCACAAAAAAGGTATCCCGAGTTTTTCTTGTTCTATGTTAAACGTCACGAGATAAAAAATAAAAATCAATGTATTGTTTGAAAAATCTTGTTGTTGGATACACCACTCTGTTGAAAAAATAAGAGTCGCTCTAGGTCCGGTCCTGGAAAAGTGGAACTCAAACTTATTTTTTAGAAAGATGCTTGAAAAAATCGCAAACACTCTCTGAAAATTTAAACAAAATCGCTAAAGGCATTTTGAATCTAGAATCTAGAATCTAAATTTTCCGAACATCTCAACACCCTGTATTTTCTTAACGAGACGTTTGAGGACACATGTACCTATGCAAAGAGTGATTGTCCTATTGGTACTCTATCTATCATAACAAAAGCTCACTTATTTCGGACTCACCCTGGAGTGCGTTTAGAAATGGAGTGTGAAGGTAGAGTAAAATCTGTTTTTTTTTTAAAGATAATTCCCCAAGTCAAAAATTTAGTAACTATGTTGGCAACACAAGCCTTTTCTACATGAAAAATTTGATAGCATTAACAATTTTACATTGTATTGCCAACCTAATGTCAGTTTGACTTTTATTTAAAAAAAAAAAACGCACTTTAGTTGTTTGTCAGAGTAATCTGACGTCATCACTTAGAGTGCACTCTGGGGGCGCCTTTTCTGAACGTAATTGGGGTGTTGCACTAAATGTCAACGTCAAACCCGGTAAAAACCTCGGGAGTGCGTTCAAAGACGGCAATGCTAATGCCAAAACCTACTATTCCCCTTCTACCGGCGCGGCGATGCCAAATCTGGTGTGAATTTGCTGGAACGCCAAATACCGTTTCTCAATAGGCAATCCAAACCACGTGACATTCAATATGGCGTGGCGCCCATACATGGACCAAAAAACACAAAAAATATCTAGTTTCTGCCCGACTTAATAGTTTACATACCTAGTTAACAAATATTTTATTGAATAATCAAAATCGAAGCTGCAAACAAACAAAATAATTGAAATATGCATGGAAACACATATTCAAAACTAACTTGCTGGCCGCCACGCCATATTGAATTTGGTCTCATCCAATCAAAATTTGTATAACCATTTCTAGACTCAGTTGAAAGAGCCTCCAAAAGTTACTTTACCGCGGCCGATTTGGAACGTGTAAAGCCAACCGTTTTTGGCACGCTGGAGCCGAACTTGAACGCACTATGCCAATTTTGGCTTGGCTTTAGCCGTTTTTGAACGCAGCCCGGGGCGTTTTTCAACCCAGTCCCTGAGTGGCCTAATTTGGGCACACTCTGGGCATGTCAACTCTCGATTTCTGAACGATTCCAGCGTAAAGTCTAGTACCCATAACTGCGAAATTCGCACTTTTTTTACATTGCTTTGACAATTTGACGTTTGATACACGCATAGAACATCAAAATGTCGACACAATGTCAAAAAAATGCGAATTTCGCAGTTATGAGTACTAGGCTTAACGCTCCGAGTAAGTACCTCTTAATTTATAAACGGTTTAGAGTTACTCTAGGGTCACTAAGCTCTCACACCCAGAGTGCTATTTCTAAACGCAACCCTGATGTATTTGTATTTATAATTTTTGACAAATTTGCACTCATGCGTTTTTAACTGAAAAACGCATTCGTGCACTAAAATGCATTCGGGCCAATTTCCCAAAAATTATCGATAATTTAATTTCCATTGCACTGGTTATATTATTACTATTCATAATTCTTGAATTTAATTGTCTTAATTTTTTTTTTCAGTTTGCCAAAACTATGTACTATACCAAAATTCAAAACAAAAGTTAAATTGTAGGTATTTGTGTGTAGGTACCTAATAAATACACACAATAATAAAATCGATTAACTTTCCCCAGAAAGATGAGAAATTCCTTGAGACCTGGCAACGCTGTGTAACAACAAGAACACGATTCTACATTATGCTGTTTAAATATTTTGAGACCCCTCAATCCCTCTCATGCCCCCTTATTCGCCCATCGGTCGTTGTTTACACAAAATGCCATACATTTGTTGGTGGCAGCACTAATCAATGATGTGTTTTCCGACATCAACCGTCGCCGAAAAAAGACGGAAGATGGTATCTGCATTTAGATGGGAATAATTTTTGTCGCAAGCCACGATTATTTCTATAGAGGTTAGGCATCTTCCTCTACTTCCTCAGTCAACGCTTCCACTCAATTATTTGCTTGGGTATTCTTGTATCTGCCTTTCTTTGTACAGGGTGGCCCGTTTAAGAGGGGCCTATGCCGTATCTCGAAATCTACAAGAGCTGTTAAAAAAACTTAAATACAGAAGTTGTTTCCAATAAAATTATCTACAAATTTTTTGTATTGTTTTTATTGTCACTCTACTATATACAGGGTGGATAAATAAAAAAAAAATTTTTTTAATGGAACACCCTATATTTTAATACACTTTTACATAGCCCTTTGAAAGACAAATTTAACGATATACTGGTCATGTGTCTGTGATATACCGTTTCGAACTTATTAGCGATTATCTTCAGGCTTTAGGGTAATTTTAAACATTCATTGTTACATTACTTATAAACTTTTAAAACTTTTTTTTGCATGATATTTTTTATAAAATAATGCTCTTCTTTAGACTATTGAAATTTGAAATATTTGTTTAAAAATCGCGGTGTTGCCACGTTTCGCAAAATGTTACGCTTTTCAATTTTTTTAAATGGTACCTCCTGTAAATTTTCGAATTTTTGGATAGCCCTTTAAAGGATAAATTCAACGATGTACTGGAAATAGGTCTGTGATGCACCGTTTCGACCTGATCGGCAATTATCTTCAGTTCTAGCACAATATTTCATCTGTCCAAGTCGCCCGGTGAATAACAAACATATTTCTATTTTTCGTCGACCATCTATTAACGTGCTTTATGCAGGGATCGACCGATACGGTTTTTTTTCTAACCAGCAGAAAGTTTAGTTTTTTTTTTTTAAATAAATATATAATTTTGAATTTGAGTTTAGATAAGCAGAATGTTAGGTTTTTTTTTTATATAAATACCTAATTAATTTAAAATAAATTTATCAAAAACAATTTCTAATATTTATTTTCTTCTTAGTCACTCCCATATTATGTATGAACCACAATTATTAGCTCTTTTAAGCTTCAAAAAAGCCTTAGTGATGATTACTGATCTTTTAAAATATGATTTGTATCGGTCTAAAGTTATTGGCCAATGAAAGGCCGATATGCCGATACACCGATATACCTGAAAAAGGCCGATACGCCGATATACCGATATGATATCGGTATCGGTCGATCCCTGGCTTTATCTATAACAAATTACAAATTGTTCAATATTGCCACCATTAATGCATAAAAAGCACTAATTCAGCTAATCTACTACAAAATTAGACATTTTTTTCATTCAACAGGGATGACATGAGATATTGTGCTAAAACTGAAGATGCCAATCAGGCCGAAACGGTGCATCACAGATCCTTGTCCAGTATATCGTTAAATTTGTCTTTTAAAGGGCTATCAAAAAACTCGAAAATTTACAGGAGGTCCCATTTAAAAAAAAACATGGAAAGCGTAACATTTTGAAATGTGGCTACACCGCGTTGTCTTTCAAAGGGCTATGTAAAAGTGTATTAAAATATAGGGTATTCCATTAAAAAAAAGAAAATTTTATTTGTTCACCCTGTATACAGGGTGTATATTTTAAGTGATACCACTATTACTATATCCGAAACGGTAAGAGCTACAAGGTCAGTTAAATTATAAAAAAGTTGCCTTTTTTGATGCCCATTTCAGATTCGTTAACAGTGTTGCCAAATTCCTTTTAGTTTCTGAAATGCAGGCTCATAAGTAGGGCCGAATTGAAGTGAAATTTTGGTAAAAATCACTGATGATCACTTTTTAGATCAGAAACGTCGACCAATCATACTTAAGAGGCATATCATTAAAAAGGGAATAAAGGGTGCTTTCTAAAAACGACATAAAACATCCAGGTCCGTATTTAAAAAAATGAAGTTGATGATGGTAGCGCAGTCACGAAACGTCGGATTAAAAATTTGAAGATGCCATGTTGTAGAGCGAAAAAAAATTATAAAACCCGTGTCCCGAAAATAGATAGTTTTTGAAATAATTGATGAAATATTTTTAGGCGTTTCTTAGAAATCACCCTGTATTTCATAAACTGAAAGGAATTTGGCAACACTGTAAACGAGTCTTGAATAAGCATAAAAAATGGCAACTTTTTTCTAATTTAACCAACTTGGTAACTTTTACCGTTTCGGATATAGCATTAGTGGTATCACTTAAAATATACACCCTGTATAGTAGAGTGACAACAAAAACAATACAAAAAATTTGTAGATAATTTTATTAGAAACAACTTTTGTATTTAAGTTTTTTTTACAGCCCTTGTAGATTTCGAGATAGGGTGTAGGCCCCTCTTAAACGGGCCACCATGTATGTACATATCCGAACCAAATCAGCTGTTTGTCCTTTATATCTATTATTCTGTGTTTTACGTCCATAATCTCCTTAATTCCCAGATTTGTTGAAAATGCTTTATTAAGGTATAAATTTACGATACAAATATACTACTATCTATCTAAATGGTAAATGGTTTTATATACAGGGTGTCCCATAAGTCACGGTCCAAACTGAACGGGGTGATTCTTTGGTTTATTTTATGACTAAAATTTTTAATAAACATATGTCCGCAACCGCTTCGTAACCAATCTACAGGGTGTTGAAATTTCAATTTTTTTTTAGTTTTTTCTTTATAGCTCCTCCAATTTCTGAGGGATTTAGCTGAAATTTGGATTATAGGTGACGCAATAGGAGCTAAATGATTGCACATTCCAAACGTTTGCCAGAATTTACAGGGTGATGTTTTTCCAGGGATCATATGCCTTTTCTAAGCCCTTTTCTGTCCCTGAACTTTTTGCGGTGCGCCGCTGGTAGATCCTAAAGAACTAAATGACTTTTCTACCTATTTTGGAAACTTTTTGTTCTCTTGTAGTTTTTTCGAATTACCGATCCTTATCGAGAAAAAAATTAAAAAACAAATATTTGTAATTAGCTAGATGAAACTACAGTGACTCAATATAACTTTTCTACTTACAGTGGCGACAATAGAAGTCCCGCCGCCATATTCTTTTTCATTTTCAGTAGGAATCTAGAAGTAAGCCACGCCCTTGCCGCCATATTCTTGGTCATTTCCAATATGAATACATTAAAATTTCACCACCCTGTAGATCTGTAACGAAGCGTTTGCAGACCTATGTTTATTTGAAATTTTAGTTATAGAATAATCCAAAGAATCACCCCTTTCACTTTGGACCATGACTTATGGGACACCCTGTATAACAGCACCTGGATGCAGAGCATCTGTATGTGCTTCTAACTTACTTCATATATACAGGGTGTCCCAAAAAGATACCGACAAACTTTAAGGGGTAGTAGGGGACATCAAAACAAGCATTTTTGTTTATATAAACATATGTCCGCAAATGAGCCATTTGGACTGTAGAGCAAAAAAACTGTTTGATACTTTTATTCTTCGCAATAATTAAATCACTTTTTACTTATTAATTTTGCTTTATTATCAAATAAATTATGGTTTACAATAATTCTTCAAAATGTTGACTATTTACTTCAATGCAAAAATTGCACCGTCGGGTCATTGACTCGCGAACCCTTTGGAATATTCCGGGAATAGCTTCTACGTGGGTACAACTTGCCAGTATCCTTGCTAACAGATCTTCCTCATTACGAACAGGTGTTTCGTAGACTAAACTTTTCAGTCAATGACCCGACGGTGCAATCTTGGCATTGAAGTAAATGGTCAACATTTTGAACAATTATTGTAAACCATAATTGATTTGTTAATAAAGCAAATTTAATAAGTAAACAGTGATTTAATTATTGCAAAGAATGAAAACAGTTTTTTTGCTCTACAGCCCAAATGGCTCATTTGCGGACATATGTTTATATAAACAAAAATGCTTATTTGCAGAGTTAAGCATTCCAAGAAAATCGACCTCAAGATCGATGGTAACCTTATCAAAAATGATAAAGAAATCTCAAACCACTTCGGTAGATTTTTTTCGAATGTTGCAGAAATAAAAATATCAAGCCATTTCGGTGCCACCGTTTCGAATCTTCCAACCACCTCGCAACTGGTCGAAAACACCATCTTCCTCCATCCAGTGACACCAGCAGAAATTACCGACATCATCATGAGTCTCAAAAACAAAACAAGTTATGGCCCTGATGGAATAAATACCAGTGTGGTAAAGAGGGTCTGTTCTGAGTTGTCTTACCCTTTAGAAGTACTGGTGAATAAATCAATCTCTGAGGGGGTATTTCCATCCAGCTTGAAACTAGCTACAGTGGTTCCTGTTTTCAAAAAAGGCCTGTCAACGGATATCGAAAACTATCGACCGATATCCATATTATCCGTATTTTCAAAAATATTTGAAAAGGTACTACACAGTAGAATAACCCACTTCTTGGAAAGTTTTGAAATCTTGGATGCATCGCAACATGGATTTAGATCTGGAAGATCGACGGAAACTGCTGCGTACGAGTTTGTTGAGTACATCCACGCACAACTAGAACAAAACAGAATCGTAATTGGATTGTTTTTTGACCTGTCCAGAGCATTTGACTCTCTGGACTTAGCTTTTGTCAGGTTAAAATTGGAATCCATTGGAATTCGAGGCAAAGCACTCTCTTTGATAATGTCCTTCCTATCAGAGCGAAAAATACAGGTGAGACTGGGAGAAGATCTGTCAGACACTCACTCTGTTAATATTGGAGCACCCCAGGGCTCAGTGCTGGCGCCACTGATCTTTCTGCTCTTCATCAATGACCTAAAACTACCTGGCCTTACAATTAAGTTTGCGGATGATACAACTGCAGCTATATCGGCTGATAACGAAAAAGAAGCAATGAAGAAGTTAGATGAAATTTGTTACCATATGAGTTCCTCGTGTTTTAGTAATAAGCTTATTCTCAAAAACAGTAACCATACATTTTTATAACTCCAAACCGAAAATTGAGCTCAAGGAAACCGAAAAAGCTGTGAAATTTCTAGGAATTTATCTTGACAAACAACTTCAATGGCACACCCAAGTGGATCATGTATGCTCCAAACTCAATTCCGCCTATTTTGCCCTACTCAAGCTTAGACAAGTCGTCGAAAGACACGCGCTATTGTCAGCTTACTATGCCCTAGCATACCATCACATGTCTTATAATATAATTCTATGGGGACAAGCTGTTGGTGTGGGTAGAGTATTCATCATCCAAAAGCGAATAGTAAGGTTAATATATGGCCTTAAACCACAGGAAAGCTGCAGTCCAACCTTCAAAGACCAGAAACTACTTACTCTTCCGTCCATCTATATATATAAGTGTGCCGTATATGTATATAAAAACAAAGATAGATTTCTAAAAAATGGAGAAAATCATCTATATTCTACCAGGAGAAGCAATGAACTTAGCTTTCCACGACATAGCACTGCTTTATTTGAGAAGTCTCCTCAATATGCATGCATAAAGGTCTACAATGGACTACCAGGAGGAATAAAAACTGAACAGACTGAAAGAAGATTCAAAGATAAATTGAAGCAATTTCTATGCGAAAATTGTTTCTATTCGTTTAGTGACTTTATAAATAAAAATGTAAATGTGAATGTTTAATACTATGTCTCTCTACGTCAACGCAATTTAGTGGCTCTATGTTATGTTATATAATAATTGTTGTGACTGTTTATATACAAAATTTATTGAAATACTTGATGTTATTATTGTTAGTTTTTTATTACCTACCTACTATTATTTTTTTATTATTACTATATTTTTTACTATTATTATGATTCAATATTGTGACAAAGCCACATTTACATTGTAAATCTAAGGTGAATAAAATGAAATGAAATGAAAAAAATGAAATGATGTCCCCTACTACCCCTTAAAGTTTGTCGGTATCTTTTTGGGACACCCTGTATATGTTATTTCCATAGGAATTCAAATTTTTTCGAATGCTGAGAATTCAAGTATGTACCGTGCGTTCAATTTATCTTGATAACATTTTAATTCGCTGTAACTTTTTTGTTTTTGAAGGTATCAAGGTAAATAAAAAAACAAAATGTAGGGTTAGTAGCCAAGTTTTTTTTCAAGTTACCTATAAAACAAAACACTATCAATTTTCTGACATATGAGCCAACATTATATTTTTTTAAATGGAACACCCTGTATATTAGATATGTGTTCGATAGAATATCTTATTCCGATTACAATGATATAATACACTCCATATTTTAGTCCACTCGTTTTTGACAAATCGGCAAAAATATATGAAACTTTTGAAGTGAAACTTATTAGGCGGCGATCTGATATTTGGGGAGAGAATCATTGATAGTGCATATAAAAATATCATATTTTTGCCGATTTGTCAAAAACGAGTGGACTAAAATATAAAGTGTGTTATATCATTGTAATCGAAATAAGATATTCTATCAAACGCATATATAATATACAGGGTGTTCCATTTGAAAAAATATAATGTAGGCTCATATGTCATAAAATTGATAGTGTTTTGTTTTATAGGTACCTTGAAAAAAAACTTGGCTACCAACCCTACATTTTGTTTTTTTGTTCACCTTGATACCTTCAAAAACAAAAAAGTTACAGCGAATTAAAATGTTATCAAGATAAATTGAATGCACGGTACGTTATTGTCATCAAATCAAAGCAGTTTTTCAGACAAAATCCGATTTGTCCAAACGAATGCCTTCGATCTTTTTGAAAACAGTTTTGATTTTACAACATTCTTCACCTCAGTGGGTAATAGGTTGTAAACACCTTTGGACCCATGAAACCAATTGAGCGTCTATAAAATTCGCTTTTACATTCCGGAATCCTCAAAAGCTGATTTATGCGAAAGCGGGTGTTTTGATTATGTAACACAATAGGCTGCATCTTGCGGTGTTTATGAATGTAACAACTAACTGAGTGGAAGAATAGAGTTCTCAAATTTACTATTTCCTCAGTATATAGCATATTTGTGGGATACAGATAATCTTTTTTATAAATTATTTTTAAAATTTTATTTTGAACAATTTGTAGCGGCCTCAGCGCATTTTTATACATCGAACCCCAGATCGTGATACCATATGCTAACAAAGATTCCACCAGACTCCGATACAGTGTGACCAACATGTTTGATGACAAAATATTTCTAAGAATATAGAACCTATAAGTCAGAGATCTAATTTTTTTAGTCATATATTCAGCATGAGCATTCCACTTCAAGTAACAGTCAATCAAGTTATCCTTTCCATTTTTGACCTGTCTGCCGATCTCCTCCAAAAGTCCATTTCAGTCACTTCCAGCATTTTTGCGGTTCTGATCTTTAGTGGCCAGACTTCTGAACTATATGTGACTATGCTTTTGACTATGGTGTTGTATAATATACAGTGAAAGAGAGAGTATATTATTCTCGTTCATTCTCGTCTAGAGTCATATATTCTGTTTTCTTTAGATTTACTTCCAAACCCCATGTCTCGTATTCCTCTATCAATTTTCGTGTCGTACTTTAGGTCATCATAGTACTTTGCAATTAATACTTGATCATCTACAAAGCTTAGATTGTATTCATTGAGTGGTATTCCCATGTGTCTACATTTATTTTTTCACCCTTTAAGCGCTTGTTCTACGTATATTTCAAAAAGTGTTGGTGATATACATTACAGCATCCCTGTTTAAATCCTTTAGTTGCTATAAAGCCTTTACTGATTAAGTTTCCCTGTTTAATCTTGGTCTTTGCCTCACTATTGATCGTTTTTACTGCCTTTATTAGTTCTAAGTTGATATTTGTCTTTTCCAGTGCTTCCCAAAGCTTTTTTAGAGAAACATTGTCGTATGCTTTCTTTAGATCTACAAAAAGTAAATAGAGTTCTTGGTTATACGCTAGTTTCTTTTCCATTACCTGGGTTAAGCTGAATAAATGGTCTACAGTTGATCTTCCTGCTCTAAAACCGGCCTGTTCTTCTGCGTCACTATCTTTGTACTCGTTCTCTATTCTGATTTTTATAAGTTTTCCATACACTCTGCTTAGCGTATTTGTTACTGCAATTCGTCGATGGTTCTCGCATTTGTTTCTGTCTCCTTTCTTATATATCGTTGTTAGATAGATTATTTTCCACTGTTCCGGTACTTCGTGTTTATCTATGCATATTTGAAATAGTTTTGTTAAA